>OY747721.1:44399342-44531842 GCA_963556495.2 Valencia hispanica
TATTCCACCCCTAAGTGAACTTTATTCTGTTACCATATTCCCCAGAGCTAGATAAGTGATAAAAAGCATTTTGTAACCAGCCAGTCATTCTAATCTGGCAGCTATCCGTTTGCTTTAGCTTAGCATAAACAATGTAAGTGAATGGTAACAGCTAGCATTTCATGTGCAAAAGTCATGAAAATTACTCAATAATGATCCTAATTATTCCTGGTGACCTCAATAATCATATAAATTGCACCTTAAAATAATAAGAAACACGAAGGAATAACAGGAGCCGATTTAGACTTGGGACTACATTATGACAAAGCACTGCTGTAAACTGCTGCTGCAAGGACATGATGCAGCGCTGCCAAAGACACTGTGTCAGTGAAGAATACTGTGAAGGTTTGGTAAAATTACCCTGAAGTTGGGATAGTGGAAACTTGCCTTTGGATGCTGTTTTTGCAGCGGTTCTGCAGGTCCCAGGAGGTCATATTGTTGAAATAGTAAGATCATCTTTTAGGTTCAACCTTTGAGCGTATCTCATTTACCAGGCCCAGTAGTTTCTATTGCAATTTTGCTCAAAATGGTCACTGCAGATCCGTGACAATAATATGTTGCCCTTCCAGTTCACTCTTGTCCTTTCACAAACTGTTTTTATGCCTTTAATATTGCAAAGTCAGTTGGAAATGTGTGTAGGGTTCTGACATATGGCTTAGACTCTTTGCTGTAGCAATAAAGAACACAATTATCCACCATTAGGACCACGAAGGTTAAACAAAATACAGCCAACTAACGTCAATGAAGAGGTCTCACTGAGTGGTCCCAGTGGGTTGACAAACGTTAACCCCTCTAACCGCGCCATCGAGTGATGTATACAGAACACAGTTCTTTGCAGATTAGAGAAGGAATTTTTTATCCGAATTTAATATTATTTAAAATGATTAATTACAGATTTTCTTAACGAAATGAAAAACTGAAATTGGTTGATTTATTTGTACATATGGTACATGATTTTGATGGAAAGTCTGGCTAGTATCTTTAAAGCTACATTGTGTATTTTTCTGAGTTAATTCTTAGCAAAAATCCCTTTGTTCTTTCAAAAATATGTGCTCATAGATGTGTAATTACTTCCACCTACTAATGAAAGTATTCTTGTAAGTGTAAAATCTGCTATTCAGAAAACATACGAGCGAGTCGCGCGAATGGCCGAATCCATGTTGAACCTCCATCTTTGAAATACATTTGCCAACAAGGGACATTCCTGGAAATTCTAGCTTCGCCTTTTGCACTTTGGCTACACTCAGTTGCACCGTGACGAATGCCAGAGGGAGATTGTCTACTAGCGACGCGGCACCAACTGACTATATAACTAAATGCAATGTAGTTTTCTAAAGTATCCTCATCACTGGAAGGGACACTGGACAAAGTCGTAGTACTGGAAGCCATGTTAACCTCGGCATGAAACGGCCACCGTAGGAGTTAAAACGCGCTCGGAATGGGGGGATGGGAGGCGGGGCTAGAACGTAATATTCAGTTGGTTGTTTCACCGCTAGATGGGAGCAGATCTTACACAATGTAGCTTTAAATAAACGAGCCAAACTAAGACTTAAAATCAATCAAACTTTTTTTGTCTTTTATAAATTGGTTTTCAAAACTTAATAACTTGGTTTTCCTGTTTTTTCATGTGAGATTCTGTGAAGTTATTGATCTTACAAGTTTCCTTACCTACAGTAGAAGAATGTAATATCCTTGTAAGCTTGCTGGAAAAGTAAATAAATGATCAGAGACATGGCAGCTAAAAAATTAGTCAGCTCTTCTAGATGTTCATGTATCAATCCACCTGATCAGCTGATTATTAGTCTGTGGGGATCATTCAAAATAAGACCTGGAAAACACAGAAACACACTGTCTTTGATAGCATTGAAAACTCACAGTCTGATGAAAAATTTATTTTTACAGGAGCTAAAGTGGACTCACAATACTATGGAGTGTTAATATGTGCTGACTGGATTACATCCCTCTGATATGAACAGTTAGAACTGAACTTGGCTGCATTGTCCTATAACTAGAATCAAATAGGAAATGATGTAATTGGCTTGGAATCTGAACAGATCTTCTTTTTGGTACAGTGCCTTGAGAAGATATTGGTTGTGAATTGGTGCTATATAAATAAACTGAACTGAACTGAATGAAATCAGGGTTCGTCTAGCTGGCTGGTTAGCTTCCAGCACTGCTAGGATTTATTTACTGTTCAACAAGCTTACAGAGATGTGACATATTTCTACTACAGGTAAAATAACTATCACTGATGACAGAACCTCACTTCAAAAAAAGTCCAAACTAATCCTTTAAGAAAGAAATATTTGAGACCAATTTTGGCAGTAAGGTAATCTGCATATTTGGACTGATCTTGCAAACTTTCATTTTTGTTCCTTCTTGTACTTTAAGATTCTACTGAATCTGTCTATTTAAGACCTACCAACATTTTGATGATTTGTCAATATTTCAGAACTGACTACCTGCTAGCTTTATTCTTTCTGCTGTTACCACTGCACAGGTTTAAAATATTGCAACAGTTTCTACACTAGTTAAACATCTTGATGGTGAGTGATTGCCACTATGATGTAATTAGTTAGTCTCTCCAACCTTTAGTTACGTGTCCGTACATCTAACATAGGACATGACTAATGAGACAATGGCTCCAGAGTCTCACAGTCACACACAACTTTCACATTATTCACAGCAGTCATCAATACGGACAGTCAATAATAGCAGTATTCATCACTAAAGGTGTGTGTGTGTGTGTGTGTGTGTGTGTGTGTGTCTGTGTGTGTGTGTATGTGCACCTGTCTAGAATTCAGACTGAAGACCATTTTTCACTGTTTTACGTTTTTCAACTCTAAAGTGAGGACAAAATTGAAGACAATCTAAGGTTTGCCAACCAGAAGTACTATGAGCATGGTAATAGAGCTAGCCGACTATTAGCATTCAGACTGAGAAAGCAGCGATCGTCAAACGTAGTACAAAAGCTAAAAAGTAATAACTCGTTTAATCCTGTTACAAAACCGGATGAAATAGCCGAATGTTTTGCTGGATTCTATAAATCATTGTATGCAAATAATGACACCTGCTCTGATGTTAACTCCCTAACATCCTTTTTGGAAAACATAAAATTAATTGAATTATCTGAGACAATGGCAAAAAACATAGATGAACCCATTGAGGAGTGGGAGATTAAAGAGACAATCGTATCCCTGAAAAGTAACAAAAGTCCAGGACCAGATGGCTACATTAATTAATTTTATAAAAGCTTTAAAGATACCCTTCTACTAAAAGCATATCACCATGCCCTACAATCTGGCACACTGGCACCGTCTTGGAGAGAAGCAACTGTAGTAATAATACACAAGGAAGGCAAAGACCCTACTGAGTGCCAGTCATACAGGCCCATTTCTCTATTGAATGGCGATATACGTATTTTAACAGCCATTTTAGCAAAGAGATTGAATAAGATCATTGCACAAGTTATAAATCCAGACTAAACAGGTTTTATCACAGGGAGATATTATGGGGACAATCTTCGCAGATTATTAAATATAATGAGTTATTCAAAATCCAAAGGAGGGGAGACATTACTATTATCGCTAGACGCCTATAAAGCATTTGATCGGGTGTCTTGGCAGTACCTACTCCAAACCCTTAAATGGTTCAGATTTGGTTCAGACTTCATAAAATGGATACAAATACTGTACTCATGTCCACTGGCTTCAGTCAAAGTCAATGGTCATACGTCGGCAAGTTTTGCATTAGAGCGGGGTTGTAGACAAGGATGTACTCTCTCACCCTTATTATTTGCCATCAGCATCAAACCCCTAGCCCAGCTCATCCGAGATGATTCTAATATCAAAGGCATCTCCATCAATAGTGAAGAGCATAAATTATCATTGTACGCCGATGATGTAATGTTGTTCTTAACAGAACCTGCAACAACAATACAGTGTTTGAAAGATCTTCTTATCCAATACGGATATTATTCGGGATACAGGGTTAATATGGATAAGACTGAAGCTATGGATATTAATGGCCAAATTCCAATATCGGTAAAACTTAACAGTGGGTTTAAATGGACTAGGGATGGTTTCAAATACTTGGGTATTCTTATCCCCCCATCTACGGAAAAACTTTATGAAGCTAATTATAAGAAAATATTAAAACACATCAGTGAGGAGCTAGAGAGATGGTCGACACTTCCTCTATCCCTGATAGGTCGAGTAGCGAGTATACTGATGAAAGTTTTGCCCAGATTGTTGTATCTATTCCAGATGCTGCCCATAGAAATTCCTAGATTAACATTTGATAAATTAGACAAAATGGTTTCAAAATTCATTTGGCAAGGAAAACGAGCAAGAGAACGATTGAAAACACTGCAGTTGGCTAAACCAAATGGGGGAGTTGGACTTCCAAACTTAAGAGATTACTTCTGGGCCGCACAACTAAGGCCCCTAATTTCTTGGATTAAGGATTTGACATATACACGATGGATTGATATTGAAAAGAGCCTCAGCCCAATACCCCTCAAAGCACTGCCCTTCCAGGATGTTAGTCTTAAAAACACCCAAATGGGGGAGTGGACTAGAGCAACCCTAAAAACTTGGAGGGCTATACAGACTGCCTTTAAACTACCAAAGCAAATTTCATCAGTGGGCGGTATAAGTTACCTGAAAGGTTTTGTACCAGCACATATGGATGCAGGCTTCAAAAGGTGGTCTGAATACGGACTGTGTTTTGTGTATCAATTCATTCACAATGGTGAGTTTAAGTCATTCGAACAATAAGACAGGAGTTTACCCTTCCAAGGACTGACTTTTTTTGATATTTACAACTGAGGCATTTTTTTTACAACACATAAGGAATGGGAAAAAGTTAAAAATTCAAGTCCAATTGAAGAATTTTTTTCAAAATTACAAGCGGGAAATGAGGTTGGAAAAGTGATATCCAAGTTATAGTCAACTTTTTTGCTAAGGAACCCGAACAACACTATACAGACAAAGGAGAAATGGGAGGTTGAAATGAATGCAGAGATATCCTCAGATACATGGACAGAGATTTGCAGAGAGGCCCATCAGATGACTAACGCAAATATCTGGAGGGAGTTTAGATGGAAAGTTATAATGAGATATTTTCGGACACCACAGATAACAGCAAAATGGGTCCTGACCACCTCAGACAAATGCTGGAGAAACTGTGGGCCAGAAAGTGGAAACCACACTCATATTTTCTGGTCTTGTCCAAAGCTGAGTACTTTTTGGAAGGAAGTGTTAGACGCCCTGAAAGAAGTGTTTCACCAAAATATCCCTAATGACCCGAGGGTAGTCCTCCTTGGTTCAATTCCAGAAGGTTTTGAGGGAAGGGCCAAAACGTATCTGTTACAAATACTCTTGGGGGCTGCTAATAAGTGTATCACAGTAAGATGGCTGAAACTAAATCCACCAACATATAACATGTGGCTTAAAAAAGTATGGGAACTGTATGAGATGGAACAAATTACATATGCAATAAGGCTACAAAGACCCACATTTATAAAGAGATGGAGCCCTGTAATGAGTCTGTTAAAGCAATAAGATAGGTGTACTTTTGTCTTATCACGTTTTATTTATTTTGGATATTCATCCATTTATTTTTTCTTCTTGCGTTTTTTTAAACTTATTTACTAGTGTGTAGGCATATATGGAAGTGGATATCAAAGCAGCTGTAATTGTGTGAATTGTAATGTAAAACTGTAAAATTGTATTGTATGGAATGGAATGTTTTGTTGAAAATAAAATGTGAGTTCCAAAAAAAATAAAGTGAGGACATTTCTCCTGGTCCTCACTTTCTGACAATGTAATTGAGCTCTACTGGTTGGTTTTAGAGGTATGGTGTAAATGAACTTTTAGTTAAGGTTAGGGTTAATAATAGATCGATAATGGTTAGGGTTAGGAAAAGTGTCAAGGTTAGGCATAATACAGTCACTAAAAGGAATGGAAGTCAATGAAGGTCCTCACAACTACTAGCAAAACATGGGAAGGAAAAGTAAACCCCTAAATTTTCTGCTCTCTACATTCCAATCCTCACTTATGGTCAGGAGATATGGATCATGACAGAAGTGTAAGAATCGGGATGCAAGCAGAGGAAAAGAGCTTCCTCCATTGGCAGAGCAGACTCATCCTTAGAGATAGGGTGAGGAGCTTATTCTTTAGACCAGTGTTTCCCAACCCTGGTCCTCAAGACACACTACCCTGCATGCTTTAGATGTTTCCCTCCTTTAACACACCTGATTCAGATGATTGCAGTTAACACGCCAATGGTTCCACCCACAACACAGAGGCAAATTGCTAATGAGCTACTGCCGCTCTTCTGAAGCTATGTCGTAGAAAACAGCACAGATTTTGTGACTTTGGCTAAAAACTGCATAATCATAATTTAAAGACCACAGAGAACACTTTAAAATTGATCGGACTGGACTTTAAGCAAATGCTTGTTAATCAGCCTCCGAGAGGCTGAATCAGGGACAGATCTACAACATGCAGGACAGTGTGCCTTGAGGAACATGAGGTGCTTTTCCACAATCAGAACTTCAGGCTAATTTTACCAGACTTTCACAGTATGCTTAAACCCCTGCTACACCAAGCTGACCCGACAGGGCTGTTTTCAGGGCCTTTCAGGAACCAACCAAGTACCAGCCTTGGGGTTTGTACTTGAAAATGGCCCAGTAGAGTCGCTGGGTGAGAGCTATGGTTAAGTCATACTAATTGGTTGTAACTCAGAGGGAAATGATATCAGCAGATATCGCCAAAAAACGGCTTTGTAGAATTGGTAGAGTTGCTGGTGAAACAGTTTATAACAATATAATATATATAATTGTGGGGCGGCTGTGGCTCAGTGGTAGAGTGGTCAGACTTGCGACCCGGTAACCATTGGTTCCATTCTGGCTTCTGCCTGCTACATGCCGTTGTGTCCTTGGGCAAATTACTTCACCTACCTTGTCTACTAATGTTGGCCAGAGGGGACGATGGCGCGAAATGGCAGCTTGGCTGCTGTCAGTCTGCCTCGGGGCAAATGTCGCTACAATCGTTGCTTGCTTCCTCCAGTGTGTAAATGTGACTGTGAATGAATAATGGAGTTGTAAAGCGCTTTGAGGGCCTCAAAAAGCATGATATAGATTTAATCCATTAATATTATTACATATTATAACAACATGGCAACCAAAAACGCAGCAACCATCCCTGCTTCTTCCATGTCTCTCTCCTGTTATTTTTGTGTTCCTGTGGGCCCCTTTTGGCACTGATAATTTAAGTCACTCACTGCCAAAACAGTTGTGATATGCTGATGTCTTAGCAAATTCCTTAAAAGGCCAATTTTGTATGGAGACACCAGGGCTGAGAGGAGCGGGCCAACTGTTCTACCCTGATAGATGAACGTACGGTCAAATTACCCTGAAGTTCTGATATTGGAAAAACACTGCATCAGAGGGCAGCTCTAAGTAGAGCCATTGATAGGGCTAAGTTGTTTGTGGGCCTCTAATTGGGATTCCTTCCTATGGAGATCTTTATGGTTAATTCTACTGGAATGAGACCCGGGGGGAGATCCAGAACTAACAGGGAAAGCCTTGGGAATCCTCATAAATATCTGAATAATAAAAAATAATTTACCTGTGGCAAAACAGGATGTCTAGATTTCTTTTTTTAGGTAATGGGTTATCGATTTGATATTTTGCCAAGATTCGTCAATTTCAAAGAGAAGTCAGGTTCCAGCTAATTTTTTTCCAAATATTCTTAAAGTATTGTTTCTTAGCTGTTGGACGTAGCATTGCCAACATAATTTCGTTGTACTAGCCTAAGCATTCATTAGCAATAAAGCTGTTTGTTTTATCTATCTTGTCTTAAAATTACAATTTTACCTGCTGATTACTAATTATGATGAATGTCTACAGGAACCTGGGTACTCCAATAATACAGTGTTGCTTCAGGTCTTCTTTGTTCCACAGAACTTCTGTGCAGCAGTTTGTGACTTGCCTACCAAATCTATTTTCAGGCTTCTACTAATGACCTCTGCTGCTCTCTTCAGAGTTTGAAGTGAGCGTGAGTTGTTGTTAGCTCAGTGTTTATTGCTTACATGATATACGCTCGCATTGACTGAAACTTTCTTACCTACCTAAATGCAACCCAGGGAAAATCCCTGTACTGTCCCTAAAATGCACCTTCTCTATTGTGAATGATTTTGGTTATCACTGGCTAAACAACAATGAGGTGCTGTTACCATTATAATATTACTTTAGTGTAATTTAAATCAAAAATCTGAAACCTCAGTAATAATGACACGACTTATTTGACACTGGCATTCATTGCTTTAAAACTTTAGATTGTGATATGTGACTTTTCCTTGCTCTAATATATCCAGTTTAAGTACATTGAGAAAGATAATAAATTCACTCATAGTAAATAAAAAATGCTATTTAAATTTAAAACCAGCAGTCTTTACAGATAACTAGTTACATTTACTTCAGTAACGTTTTGGAAAAAATGAACTTTTAGAATTAATTTTACTATACCATACTTGTGACTTTTACTTGAGTAATATTACTATGAAGTAGCACTACTCTTACTTGAGAAAAAATTTCATTACTTCACCTACTGCCAGTAATTTCACTAAATTAAGAACAAACAGATTTAGTCAAAAATGCACCAAACACAGACCTAGAGCTTATATTAAAGTGAGACCTCTTGTTCGCACACAAGCTTTGTTGCTCTGACTGCTAAACCTGTTGTGTCATCTGGAGGTAGTGAATATACAGAGTAGATATTACAGAGTGGAAGTACTTTACCTATATATATATATATATATATATATATATATATATATATATATATATATATATATATATATACTGCTGCCACAAGTTTATCACTGGAGATTATGCAGTTATTTCCTTGTCTGTCTAATTGTCACAGTCATCAAAGCAAAACCCACAGTGGATACAGTTTGCTTTTGTTAGCCCACATATTTTCTCTGTGTGGGAGTACAACAGCGAGAGTGTGTGTTTGCACATAAATATGTTTTTAATGTGTGTGAGTGGCACTGAGAGAGGTAATGAGTGAGGAACTATCAAAATGAGAACACTAACATGGTTTTAGATGAAAATTTACCCATCTTCAATCAGCAGATGAACAAACAGGTTCCAGAACACCAAAAGACTTACTAAGGATTTTTAGGGCTCTACTTCTGATGTCATGTAACACCAATCCTCTTCTCATCACTGGGGTTGAGATCAAATCACAATATCTAAAAGATTGTTATAAAACCTGACTGTTGGTAGGTTTCATCATGCCTTAAACCTGTAAATGTGGGTGCCTATAGTTCTTAAAGCAGCAGAAGAATCAGATTTAACCAAAAACCTTTAGCATATACTCTTAGTATGAAAATAATTGATTGTTTTGTAACAAAGCATTTTGCATCTCTCAGCTCCTATGCATTTTAATGTAAACTCCTATCCTTGCCTTTTTTGACTTATAGATCAAACACTTTTGAATAATGTAAAAGCCAAAACCAGGAAGCAGGTCTCAGTAGTTCAGTACAGTTTATTTATATAGCGCTAATTTGCTCTGTCTTCTCGAGCACCCAGAAGGTCGTGGCAGATGGCTGCACGTACTGACCCCGGTTCTGGTTCTGGTTCTCCTGGAGGTTTCTTCCTTCTTTTAAAGGGGAGTTTTTCCTCTTCACTGTCTCTACATGCTTGCTCAGTATGAGGGATTGCTGAAGGATTGCTGTGGTTTGAGTCTGGATCAATAGGGCCCAACTATTGGCCCAGACAGATTGCATCGAGTCAATGACTCGATGCAATCTGTCTGGGATTCCTTGGATAGAAAACTAGCTAAACCTTTAAAGTGATTGGAATGTTTGTATTGAAATGACTTTTCTTGTGAATTGCCTTGAGATGACATCTGTTGTGAATCGGTGCTATATAAATAAACAGAATTTAATTTAATTAATTCACAACAAATTTCACCTTAGGGCGCCTCTACAAAAAAAAAAAAGAAATACCCATCCAGTTCACATACAGAAATACAGTTAATTGAAGATGATGTTGAATCCCACCAAGAAATTCATAATACAGAAACAGCTAACACAAATCCCAAGGTAAAGCTCTCCCTACATGCCCTCATTAGTTTTTATTGTTCATTCTACAATGATTTGGTTCACTTGTGGTTTTTGTGGTCTGTTTAGTTCATTTTTTTTCTTTTACAGAAATCTGTAAAAGATATAAAGGCACCAGACTAAATAATAATAATGATAATAATACTGATTTATCTGATTGGGACAGTGCATATTAATGGACAAAATATGATATGCGTGATTGTAAGCATGCCGGATTGTAGCTAAGGGCTCATTTCCATCCACCGTCCCACGGGATGAGAACATACATAAAAATTAAAAATTCACATTAAAGTTTTACATCAAAGCCTGTAGGCTTGATGTAAAGAGTCACCACACACAAAACTTCTTTTACAGTTAGCAGCAGGTTCTTCACTGACCTCCCTACAAACCTTTAACAGCATTTCTTACTAGTACAACAGACACTAATTCCATTTTCCTTGGGGTGGAAGATCGTTACCCCTAAATGTGAAAGTCGCTGCTTTTGAGATCATAATTCCTCCTTTAAAGCTGCTCTCCTGCCACCATGACTGTGAGCTTTGTTGCCTCCCAGACAGTTAGCTTTCATCGCCTGCTGAGAGAAACATGAAAGCTGGCTGAAAAGCTCTGATATCTGTCCAAGTTGAGGAGAAAGGGAAAGGAAAGCAACCAGAGTCATGGATTAAAGATAAAAGCTGTAACATTGGAAACCTCTATGTTACAGGAAGGCCTTGTATCACACAGGAGCTTTGCGGGTGGGGGGGGTTCACTTCAAAGATATTGGTCTTGGTGTTCTTTATTTTTATAAAGTTATTTACCAGGAGGCCTTTTTGATAGATTGTGTCCTTAATGTATTTCAATAAACATCACTGGATAGAATTTAGGTTTAAATTGTTCAAAACCCCTATTAATGTGTATATGTAACGTACTCTATACAACTATATGCAATAACTTTCAGATGGATCCATGGCAGTTTACTCCTTCACCAAATCATATCATAACTATGTTTCATAACTATGTACTTTATTATTGTATAGTTGTTCATTCTTCTTGGTTTTGTTTAATTTGGAGAAAAATATTCATAAAAATGCTTAATTTTAAAAGCTAACATGTGGTTAAGGCCAAAATTAGTCACACCCTTGGTATTGTATTTTTTTTATTTTAGCAGGTAGTTTCTCTCTTACAGAAAATAAGACAGACATATGTCAAAAGATAATAAATAATGTAAAATAAGTGTCAATTTAAAAAAAGTTGTTTTTGTTTACATTCTATTTTGAAATGGCATGAATTATTCATATCCTTCTCAATGATGAGTGGAAAAATCCTTATAGAAATTGTACAATCTAACGTTTCTTCTAACTGCTCATCAAGTTTTTAATGTTTCCTCCACTATTTTGATGATGTATGGATGAGCACCAAGTCCTTGGAGTTGGAAAGCCTCCTTGCCATCACCCTAATCTTTAGCTCTCTCCGTAGATTTGCTGTCAGATTCAAATCTTTACTATGGCTGAGTGTCTCCAAAACATTAATACTACTGCCAGAAGAAACACTTTGGTCAGATTAAAAGATTACTTAAAATGTAAATCTGCCAGAAGTTGTTACGATCCTTAGGTGTTTGTGTTTCAGAGTTTCAGTCATTTCATTTCCTTATTCAGTTCACCTTATCATTCTAGTTTACTTCTTGGTGTTAGCTTCTGTTATGTTTCACTTTATAATTTTAGCGTTCTGATTTTTGGTTCTATCTTCCTTCCATATTTTCACTTCTTGTCTCTCCTTAGATATTGATACTTTTGTTCAGAGTTTTTGGGTTGATTCAATTTTTTGTCATTTTTCTCTCTTAGCTCTGTTTAACTTCATTTCTCTTATTAGGATGGTTTTCTTAATTGAATCTCTTTCTAGTATTTATACTTATGTTTCTTTCTGTTTTCTCCTCTCTTTGCTATTCGTTACTGCTTTAATTTTGAGTCTCTCTTGGGTAGCTTTTATCCTTGTTTTCACAAATATCTTTTATCTTTAGTTACTTCAGAGTTAGTCCTTACTATTCTCATTTAGGATTGTTTTCTGTCTTGTCTTCTCTTCAGCTTATTCGTTTTATTTTTCTTCTCGGTTTCTACCGTGCCATTCTGCTTCCCCACCCAGCTGCTGATTGCCTACACCTGTTTTCTCCCTCTCACCTGCATCTGCTTAACTAATTGGTTCTCTGTCTTCCCCTTGTCACTTCCACTCCTCCTCAGTGTATTTAAGCTCTCTGGTTCCTTCTGTTCTCTGCTAATTTGTCCATTTTCATTGGGTCGCCTGGGATCAGAACTCGACCTAATGGCAGGTTACTATAGCAGGGAATTAGAAACAATGGAGCTTTTAACCCTTGATCATGAGACAATTATCGATCCTAATGGCAAGATTGACTAGCTCATTCAATGACTCTGCCTCATCTCTGCAAGCCAATTCCTCTTTTAATTTCTCGCCCAACGAGTGCAAAAATGCCCCCTTTAATGCAGGGCTATTCCAGCCTGATTCGGCTGCGAGGATACGGAACTCTATTGCCAATTCGGCCACAGATCAATATCCCTGTTTTAAGTTCCTAATCACTTCACTAATTTAGGGACAAAAGGTTTGTCTTAATTGCCTCAAGGAACTCGTCAAAAGAGCAGTCAGAAAGGTTATCTATATCAAATAAAGTTTGTGCCCACAACAGAGCTTGGTCTCGAAGGAGAGAAATAATTTAAGAAATGTTGATTGCATTTTCGCAAAATGAGTGAGGAGAACATTCAGAAGCTAACATGCATTGTAACAGGAAACCTTTTCCCATAACTAACTCGCCCGAAAATGGCTCCGGGGTGGGGGAGACAGCTTCCCGGAAGGCAGAGGAAACGGTAGGTTCATCTGGAGTGGTGATAGGAGGTTGGGGCTGGGAATCAGGAACGGGGATCCTAGCGCTAAGATAATTTAAAAGCTTGGTGAGATGGTTAATACCTTGAAGGAGGGTTTTTTGCTGCTGAGACATGGTTTGGAGAGCTGCTTCATCTCGCTCTAGCAGAATACCCTGTTCTGAGAGAAGAGCGTAAGTGTGTCACAGAATCTAAATGGCCAAATGATCGGATCCAGTGTGAGGGTGACTGGTAGAGGTGTGGGTTGTGAGATGTTTCTTTTGCTCTTCCTTGATTATAATAGCAGGTGGACGTGATGGGAGCTCGAGGGTGGACAGGCAAGTGAGGAAGGCGAGAATCCAACGAAAGGAAGTAATGGTTCTAGTGGAGCAGAACAAGTACCCTTCAACTGAAGGTAGATCTGCATCATCGTCATCGGCATATGAATGAAACGAAATATTGTTTTCTGAGAATTAGACCAAGTGGTAGCATGTAAATATAGAATAAAATTGATCCCATAATAGATCCCTGGGGAACTCCACAGATAAGGGGGACTGAGGAAGATGTGGAGTCTCCAAGACTCACAGAGAAACTCCTGTCGAACAAATAAGACCTGAACCAATCTTTTGGGTATCCCTTGATGCTGCTATGCTGCAGTTGTGAGATCAGGATGCAGTGGTCCACAGCATCAAAGGCAGCAGTCAGATCCAAAAGCAAGAGAACAACAGAGTCTCCAGAGTCAGTGGTCAATAAAAGATCATTATAAACTTTTAAAAGTGCAGTTTCAGTGCTATGAAGAGCTTTAAAACCAGAGTGAAACCTCTCTAAAACAATCTTTTCCAAAAGTTTTGATAGAAAAGGGAGCTTTGAAATATTTTATTTTGTACAGTGGCTTGCAAAAGTATTCGGCCCCCTTGAACTTTTCCATATTTTGTCACATTACAGCCACAAACATGAATCAATTTAATTGGAATTCCACGTGAAAGACCAAAACAAAGTGGTGTACATGTGAGAAGTGGAACGAAAATCATACATGATTCCAAATATTTTTTGCAAATAAATAAGTGAAAAGTGGGGTGTGCGTAATTATTCAGCCCCCTGAGTCAATACTTTGTAGAACCACCGTCTGATGCAATTCCAGCTGCCAGTCTTTTAGGGTATGTCTCTACCAGCTTTGCACATCTAGAGACTGAAATTCTTGCCCATTCATCTTTGCAAAACAGCTCCAGCTCAGTCAGATTAGATGGACAGCGTTTGTGAACAGCAGCTTTCAGATCTTGCCACAGATTCTCGATTGGATTTAGATCTGGACTTTGACTGGGCCATTCTAACACATGGATATGTTTTGTTTTAAACCATTCCATTGTTGCCCTGGCTTTATGTTTAGGGTCGTTGTCCTGCTGGAAGGTGAACCTCCGCCCCAGTCTCAAGTCTTTTGCAGACTCCAAGAGGTTTTCTTCCAAGATTGCCCTGTATTTGGCTCCATCCATCTTCCCATCAACTCTGACCAGCTTCCCTGTCCCTGCTGAAGAGAAGCACCCCCAGAGCATGATGCTGCCACCACCATATTTGACAGTGGGGATGGTGTGTTCAGAGTGATGTGCAGTGTTAGTTTTCCGCCACACATAGCGTTTTGCATTTTGGCCAAAAAGTTCCATTTTGGTCTCATCTGACCAGATCACCTTCTTCCACATGTTTGCTGTGTCCCCCACATGGCTTGTGGCAAACTGCAAACGGGACTTCTTATGGTTTTCTTTTAACAATGGCTTTCTTCTTGCCACTCTTCCATAAAGGCCAACTTTGTGTAGTGCACCACTAAACGCCCCAGTTCAAACATCAAATGTTCAAAACTTGAATAAGCATCAGTTAAAAGTTGTTTGCATGCGACCCTCGTCCTAAAAACACCCGCAACTCCACCACCACGCTCAGTCATCCTCGGCACGTGGCAGTGTCCACAGTCAGAAGGTAAAAGTTCAGTAAAGCAGCTGGACGCACCAACACTCTGCCAGGTTTCCGTCACAAGCATGAGATCCAGTTAAGAAGTCATTAAGAATAAAAGTTTTGTTTGCTAGCGATCAAGCATTACCAAGGCTGATCTTTAGTGGCACCGATGGCTCAGCTCCCGATGAGGGGGCCCGTTGCAGCAGCTGTAGGTTCCAAGGGTTTATTCCATCCAAGCAAAGACACGGTGGACGCTGGCGTGGGTTTATTGCAGTAACCCCAGCAACGGTAATTAGACAGGTGTAAGCCAGGTTCAGAGAGCGCGAGATGATGTGTTGATGATGCTGCCAGTTGAATACGGTCAGGATAGGATGAGGTATTTTTGCAAGTCTTGCCAAAATAGCCTTCATTCTCACCAATAAGCCACTATGTTTCCCATGGCGTCTAAGATGCCTTCTCAGTTGAGGTAGCACCGGAGCACAACGGAGATCAATCAATCTTTATTTATAAAGCGCTTTTCAAACAAAACAGCATCTCAAAGTTCTTTACAGATTAAAATGACCCCACATAACCCCCCCCACACACACAACAAAAACATGATGAGAATTATACCCCCCCTTTCTCCCAACCCATCTCCCATGCACACACACGCTTAAAAGTAACAGTAAACAAGGACATTGGGCAGAGCACAGATGAGCCAGGTAAGGAAACGGCATCAGGGGAGCCATCTGCATTGGCAGCACGTCGGCAGCAACAGCTGAGGCACCGGTCCAGGGCGCCCAGTGGAGGGAAGGCTGAGGCCACCACCTCCACCCAAACTCCACCTGGAAAGTACCAAGGCAGCACAGCCGAACCACCGCTCCCGAGGCAGAAGGCTCCCATAGAGGAAACATTGGAAGGAAAATTTACAAAAACAAAAAAACAATAAAACATAAAACAGGTTAAAATGTTAAAATAAAGAGTAGATAAATATGGGAGTAAATAGTAAAACACTGATGAAATTCAGAATTATGTAATGTAAAACATTGATAAAATTTTATCTAGTAAGGCATGCAGAGCAATTAAGCAGATATTAATAAATAATTAATCAATTAAAAGCTCGGCTAAAAAGGTGAGTCTTGAGCCTGGTCTTAAAAACAGGAACGTTCTCTGCGGCCTTGAGGTTCTCCTGCAGCCTGTTCCAAAGGAGAGGTGCCATAAAACTGGAAAGACGCCTCACCATGAGTGTGTGTCCTGACTTTGGGGATGACAAGTCTTTTAATCAGTGATTTTAAGACCGGTGTAATGTGCTCCCACCTCCTGGTCTTCGTCAGGACACGTGCTGCTGAATTTTGTAGGAGTTTTAAACCTGATATACTCTTTTTGGGAAGGCCAGAAAGCAGGGCATTACAGTAGACAATTTTGCTGGTGATAAAAGCATGCATCAGTGTCTCCGTATTGGAGAGAGAATGGGGCGGACTCTGGCAATTTTAGTAATGTTTTTAATGTGAGGGAAGTCCGCTCAGAGTCAAAAATCCCGCCCAGGTTCTTCACTTGTAAAGAAGGATTAAAAGACAGAGATTGTAGTTTTTAAATTATTAGCAGTAACATATTTCATACAGATTAGGGGGGGGGGATTCATTGGCTAAGCTTAAAATCAGTCAGGGATAATTGGTTATTATTTTCTGAGATGTTTTTATGAACAAATCGAAGTTCAAACACAAAAAAAATATTAATCTGCTAGCACCTGATTGTAACTATGGTAACACAACTATCAGACCATGAAGATTACTTTTTTTACTTCTGGAAACTGGAATTGTTTTTAATTATCTTAGAATCTGTCTGTATGACTGGATTGACTTGGATTGACTTTTTTCCGTTTGTAAATTGAATGTTTTCTTCATTCACAGATGGCATTCACTGTGAAATGTTACTATATAAAAAACTGAACCAAACTGAAATGAATGGCACACTTAATCAACATCAGTATAAAGTGATGACTCCAAAGAGCTGACTCATCGCTTCTAGAGCCTGTCACCTGAAGGTCTGTGGGCTTGCGTCTGTTTGTGACATCAGCATAAATACAGACTGTGGTAGAACCACAGTGCTGGTTCTGTTGGACCTCATCGCAGCATTTGACACTGTTGATCATGATATACAATTGGAACGACTGGAGAGCTGGGTCGGACTCTCTGGTACAGTACTTGGCTGGTTTGAGTCTTACCTAAAGAACAGGGACTTCTTTGTTTCAATATGAAACTTTTCATCAGAACAAACAGAAATCACATGTGGGGTGCCCCAGGGCTCCATCCTGAGGCCCCTCTTATTTAACATCTACATGCTCCCACTAGCCCAGATTCTAACAACCAATAAGATTAGCTACCATAACTATGCAGATGATACTCAACTCTACATTATAATGTCACCAGGTAATTTTGAACCCATTCAAACACTAAGTAAATGCATCAAGCAAATCAATGGATGGATGTGCCATAACTTTCTCCAGCTGAACAGAAACAAAACAGAAGTAATTACTTTTGGACCTAAAGAGGAACAATCAATAGTCAGCACACAGCTTCAGTTAGAAACTACTGATCAGGCCTGAAATCTAAGTTTAGTAATGGACTCAGACCTGAACCTCCAGGGTCACATAAAGGCAATAACAAGGTCAGCCTTCTATCACCTGAAGAACATTTCTAGGATTAAAGGACTGATGTTGCAACAGGACCTCAATAAACTCATCCATGCATTTATCTTTAGTTGGGTTGATTACTGCAACAGCGTCTTCACAGGTCTGCCTAAAAAGTCAATCAGACAGCTGCAGCTGATCCAGAATGCTGCTGCTCGTGTTCTTCACTAGAACCAGAAAAGTAGAACACATCACCCCAGTTCTAAAGTCCTTACACTGGCTCCCTGTAGCTCAGAGAATAGACTTCTAAATAATTTTACTAGTTTATAAATCATAGAATGGCTAAGCACCAAAGTTGAAGACCTACTGTTACTATACCAACCCCCCAGACCACTCAGGTCCTCGAATTCCAGTCGACTCAACATCCCTAGAATCAGAACCAAACATGGAGAATCAGCTTTCAGTTTCTATGCTCCTCTAATGTGGAACAAACTTCCAGACAACTGCAAAGCTGCTGAAACACTGAGTTCTTTTAAATCACAACTACAAACGTATCTGTTTAGAGCTGCCTTTGAGTAATGCTTTTATTTATCATATGTTTTGTGTGTGCTTCTTGTGTAATTGCTGTTTTTACTTTATATGCTTTGTCTGTGTTTATTGCTATTATTCTTTTAGCCCTTAATCATGTAAAGCATCTTGAATCACCTTGTTGTTCAAAGTGTGCTATACGAATAAAATTGCCTTGCCTAGACATTTTGATGTCTGTCATTTTGACAACAGGGTAAAAAAAATCCATTCCTAATCTATTTCTACCCATCATTTTTAAAGAAACATTCAATAGTATTTCTTTTTTATTTATTTAAAATAATATTCAATCTGAACAAACTGAACAGAGAACTACATATAAAAAATTTAATGATTGCACTTAAAATACGAATTGTTCCCCTGCTGTGTCCTGAACACAGTCTCACAAGTTCCTCCTGCTCTGCATGGAACTGAAATGATCATCCATTTGTGCGTAATCAAATAGTGGGATTGCTGATGAGTTTGCTGTCATGAGGTTTGGGATTTTTTGCCAGACAGATTACATCTCATGGTGGATTAGATGTTTTTCTGGAGGATGAATCCGAATTCCACTGCCAAACTGGAGACTTGAATTAGGCGCCTTGATTCTGAACGAGGCGTTTCCTGACCTGCAAGCTATCGCTTCAGAGGGAGGAAATCTTGCAGCATGCAATGGTGGTTGGCACAACACCAGCCTCTTGGGAGCATCAGTAACTCTTCAAGTGTGTAGTGCCCAGTGTGTTCCTTGCCTCTCACCTAATGACTGCTGTAAATAGGCATCAGTCCCCTGCGACACTACAAGGACAAACAGGTAAAGTGAATGGATGAAGAGACAGACTGACAGACAGAAGGATGAATAGATAGGCGTGTAAATAGTAAAATACAAAGGAAAATTCTCTGGCCATTCTAGACAAGTCATTTTTGAAGAAATGCACACATGCCGTTACATTATCCTGTGTGAAATTCAAAGATTCAAAGCTAAACTATGAGCTTCCCATTTCTTGTACTTAAAGACAACAGGCTTAGTATAATCATAATTAACTTCATGATTAACACTGTTCCCCTATGGTAAGAAGGTCATGCATGAGTTAGAAACCTAATCAACAGTGGAGCTGTTTTACATTGATACTCATTTTCCATTCTACTTCAAATATAACTTTAAGAAGTTGTATGATTGAGAAAAAATGGAAAGAAAAATGTGCTACAATTGTTTGTGGAGATTTATTTTTATTTTCTAGCCTAACACTGCTTTAACAAGACCCAGGATCTTCTTGTCAATGTTTTGCCCCCTATTGATGCCAAAAAGGTATTTCAACATTTTGGATTGGAATCCCGGACACTGTGTAGATTAAGTTTTAAGAAAATATGAGAGGAAATAAATTTGTTTTAAAACAATCTAGAATACAGCTAGGGAACCAGGAGTTGCAGCCTTTGGCAGATTGTTTATCAATGGTTGAGGTAAACCAACCCTTCTTGTAATGTTTCTAGTGAATAAAAGAGGCTGATAAGTTTCCTGGAGATCACCTTGTGCCTTCAGCAGATCATTCCCCTCATCCTCTGATCGGTTCCTGGTTTTATTTACCTCAGCAGTACTCACCTAGTTTGCACTTAATCTTTCATGGGAGAATACCACTCTTCTGACTTACATCCACTTTCACTAACTTCCCTAATTTTTTTCTTCATTTTGCTTTTGAATTCTGATCATTAAGTTTGTGTTTTTCAATATACTTCTCCATTTGTCAATAACAACAATATACATTGTTGCACAGAATGGTGCTACCAGGATATGTAAACCTATCAAGCTGAAGTGACTTAATATTAAGCATCAGAATGCACAGGTAGACAGCTCCTGACAGACAGGTGTACTCTAGGGAGATCAGTATACTGTAAAATATACTGTAAAATACAAAGTAGGTGAACATGCACAAACTCAGACCAGCAGTGAGGGTAGAACAGAGTAAGAACACATCACAGTTAAAATGTATTACACAAAGATTGCTAAAATATAAAAGAAACACATGATATGAAATTACTGGAAGCAGAACTTCACACAAAACCAAAAACAACAAAACCAGAAATGATGACTCATATGACTCATTATAAGATTACCGAAGTAATATATATTGATGCAATTACCTTTTAATAAATATGGTCTTTTGTCCTAATAGGATGGATAAGATTAAAAACTATCTTGTGTTTTTCTTTAATTTTTCATAATCTTTATATTTTACTCTATGATGGAACCCTGAAATGACAAACTTTCACTAGTCTGCACATATAATAGTGTACCAGGTTTACTACAAGGTTTGTAGTTTATGTCCATTGGGTAATGGCTAAAATTTAAATTCCCTTCACTTCTAGGTTTAATCTAATAAAAAAGGATTTCGTAATTTTTTTGTGATTTGAAATATTAATTCAGTTCAATTCAGTTTATTTATACAGCGACGATTCACAATATATGTCATCTCAAGGCACTTTAGAAGAACAGTCATTTCAATACAAACATTCCAATCAGTTTAAGGTTTTGGCTAGTTTTCTATTCAAGGAATCCCAGCACATTGCATTGGGTCATTGACTGGCAGTTGCGTTGCGTTGATGCAGACTACAACCACAGCAATCCCTCATACTGAGCAATCATGTAGCGACAGTGGAGGGGAAAAACTCCCCTTTAACAGGAAGAAACCTCAAGCAGAACAAGAACCTGTCTCAGTACGAGCGGCCATCTGCCACGACCTTCTGGGTGTTCTTATTACTGGAGGCTAATTTAATACCATCCAGATGAAGTGATTGACAAAGCAATGTCTTTTTAGAGCTATGGTCCAAAGACGACAACTTCTGTCTTGTCAGATATTAAGAGAAAAAAGTTTAGAGCCATCCAGGTTTTTATGTCTTCTAGACATGCCTGTAATCTACGTAACTGACTGGATTCATCAGGATTTATGGATAAATATAGTTGTATATCATCGGCATAGCTGTGGAAATTTATCCCATGCTATCTAATGAATTCACCAAATGGGATATATATATATATATATATATATATATATATATATATATATATATATATATATATATATATATATATATATATGTGTAGTAAAAAGAATTGGTCCATGCTGTCTAATGATTCTACCAATTGGGAGCATATATATGGTGAAAAGAATTGGTCCAAGCACAGAACCCTGTGGAACTCCACAAGTAACCCTTGAGAGTGAAGAAGATTGATCATTTAGATGAACAAACTGGAATCTGCCAGACAAATATGATTTAAACCAGCCTAGTGCTGTTCCTTTGATCCCTGCAACATGTTCAAGCCTTTCTAAGAGAATATTATGATCGACTGTGTCAAAAGCAGCACTGAGATCTAACAAAACCAGAACAGACACCAGTCCATTATCTGAGGCCATGAGAATATCATTAGTAACCTTCACCAGTGCTGTTTCAGTGCTATGATGAGCTCTAAAACCTGACTGAAACTTTTCAAACAGGTAATTACTGTTCAGATGGTCACAGACTTGATTAACAACTATTTTCGGAAGGATTACAATCCAAACATTTTATTCTGAAGTTGAGGCATTATTTTTTTACCAGTTGAGCTCATGTCTGTATAGCTGCTACATGCTCTGTACGTCTGCAGACGGAAGAGCCTCCCACCTGGCTAAATATGCAGCCGCCCCCTTAACGTTCCAGTGCCAAGTGTCATAGCTGAAAGTGTACAGTCATTGTCCCCATCCTCATCCACCTCTGCCCCGCACTGCATACAGAACTGCTGTGGTCTGCCTGATCTCACACCACAGTGCACTGCTGTGTTCCACTGTGGAAATGTCTCTGTTTCATCCCCTGTCCGGGCCTGTGCTTTACTAAAGGTGATCTGCTAAGTAGTAAGGGGCTGTGTTATTCTATGTTTGCTTCCGATTCTTAGCTGTTCTCTGTTATATATTCTCAGGCCAACAGTGTGTTACAGAGCAACAGAACACTCATTCTCTATGGAGCATTATAATTTTAACCCAATACAATGTTCTACCACATATTTGCATTTAAAATCTGTTGTAAAATGCTCTTCTATTAGTATATTAGAAAGCAGACTAACCAGAAGGCCATGTGCAGAAACTTTTTCATTATTACAAGGTTTTACACAGATCCAATACCAAATGCTGTTTTATCACTTTATACAGGTACATCTAAAAAAAAATAGAACATTGTGAAAAAGTTCAGTATTTCAATCAATCAATCCATCAATCCATCAATCAATCAATCAATCAATCAATCAATCAATCAATCAATCAATCAAACTCTATTTATAAAGAGCTTTTCATACAAGAGTTGCAACTCAAAGTGCTTTACAGATTAAAATGACCCCACATAAACCATATTCCCATCCATGACCCACAGATTTAAAAGCATGATCACAGTTATACCCCCATTCCTCCAACCCAACTCCCATGCACACAAAAACTTAAGAACAACAATAAAAAGGAAATTGGGCCAAGTGTAGATGAGTCAGGTAAGGAAACGGCATCAAGGGAGCCACCTGCGCCGGCAGCCGCAGATCAACCACAGAAGCCAAGGTACATAGGGCGCTCAGAGGAGGCAAGGCCGAGACCTCCACCTCCACCCAAGCGCTACCTGGAGAGCACCCAGGCAGCAACAGCCGACCACCGCTCCTGAGGCAGAGGGCTCGCACAGAGGAAACACTGGAAGAAAGATTAAATCGACAGATTAAAGTATAAAAATAATAGGGGATATATATGATAATTCAAATCAATTCAGTTCAATTCAAAAATACTTTATTGATCCCAGAGGGAAATTAAGTGTTGGTATAGCTCATATATTAATTCTTTAAGGAGTTGTTTTAGATGATGATGGCTGTGGACAGGAAGGATTTCCTGTAGCGGTCTGTGTTGCAGCGAAACTGAAGAAGCCTCCGACTGAAGATGCTCTGTTGTTGTATGACAGTCTCATAAAGAGGATGCTCAGGGTTGTCCATAATTTTTTTGATTTTGTGAAGAATCCTTCTTTGAATCATCATTTCCAGATGTTCCACAGTTGTCCCAAGAACAGAACCAGCCTTCTTTATCAGGTTGTTTAGCCTATTTAAATCCCTGGCTCTGATGCTGCTACCCCAACAGATGACGGCTGAAGAGATTACACTCTCCACAACAGACTTGTAGAAGATCTGCAGCATCTTGCTGCAAACCTTGAAGGACCTAAGCTTCCTCAAGAAGTACAGTCTGTTCTGTCCCTTCTTGTCGACTGTTTCACTGTTGCGCCTCCAGTCCAGTCTGTTGTTAAGGTGAACTCCAAGGTATTTATATTCCTCAACCACCTCCACTTCTTCTCCCATGATGGAAACAGTGTTTGACTTATCCCTGTTTCTTCTGAAATCTACAATCATCTCCTTTGTTTTGTTCACATTCAAGGTGAGACGATTGTTTACACACCATGTCACAAAGCGGTCCACCAGCTCTCTGTATTCAGCTTCTTGTCCATCTCTGATACACCCAACAATTGCAGAGTCATCTGAGTATTTCTGCAGGTGACAGGTCTCTGATTTGTACTGGAAGTTTGAGGTGTACAGAGTGAAAAGGAATGGTGAGAGTACGGTCCCTTGTGGTGCTCCTTAGCTGCTGACCACCTGGTTTGACACACAATTCTTCAGTCTCACAAATTGTGGTCTGTTGATCAGGTAGTCATTGATCCAGGCGATTGTTGAGGGCTCCACCTGTGTCTTCAGGAGTTTCTGACAAAGCAAATCAGGCTGAATTGTGTTAAATGCAATGGAGAAATCAAAGAACATGATCCTCACAGTGCTGCTGCTTTGTCCAGATGACAGTGGGTTGGTTGAAGTAGGTGGATGATGATATCCACAGCGATAAGCAAACTGCAGTGGGTCCTGATACGTTCCTGTTTTTTTTTTTTTTTTTTTTTTTTTTTTTTTTTTAACGTTTCCTGTTTGGCATTGTGGAGCTCAGAATTGGTGTCTGAGTACCAAGTAGAAGCCCAACAGATTTACTTTCACAAGCAGAGCAGTACAGCTTTTGCTATAGTACTCCACTTGATTTATGTGTGAAAAATCTTTATTATGAATTGTTGGGGTTTTTATTTCCTGATGTTATGGACACGGAGACGGAAAATTAAGGAGAAGAAAGAAGGAAGATGAAGAAGAGAGGTAGGAAACAAAATGTCATGAGAGAGGGTGAGTTGAAAATACAAGAGAGGAAGGGGAACAAAGAAAACACAGGAAAACATTGAAGTCTGCCTCCATACCCACAGGACGGCAGAGAGAGGGGGAAAAACAAAACACGAAAAAGGAACATCGACAAAACCAACCAAACATTGTGAACTAAGAATTACACAACCACATCACACAAAAATAGATATAAAAATACAACAACAATGTCACAGAAAAACTCATGGTACCGATTAATCAAGCTCTAGTAATGATAACCTCAGCCCAAGAATATATCCCAGAGACCCCACATCTATGTGTGTGTGTTAGCATGCTGGTGCATATAAGGTTTCTCCATAAGAGTGTTCGATAGTTGGTGTGAGAAGACATCAATCTGTCCCCCAGGAATCGATGTAGACATGAAGGAGATCGGAGCAAAGACATCCAAAGGACCGCCAGAGCCCCAGGCGGACCCGGGCGGGGCCGACCGCATCCCCCAAGAGAGGAGAAAAGGAGAACTCCAGCGGAACATCCAGCGGCCACTATGCAGGGGCCCGGGGGGCAGCAGTGACGAGCCCACGGGCTCCGCCGGCAAGGGACCGGCCGACGAGGGGCCCCCGGCACTGCAGGGGCCGGGGCCGGCCGCCACGCGATGCCTCCGCCCTAGGCCAATCCCCATCGCCATCATCCCAGCGCCCCACCAATAGCCGCAGGGGACGGACAGCATCCCCAGGCCGGGCTCAGTCAGCATCTGGACGCCAAATTGTACCAGCTCCTGGGTCCTGATCCCGCGCAACGCAGGGCGCCGAGACCAGGCTTCAAACGAGGGCCAGGGCCGGTCCAACCCGCCAATGAACCGGCTACGCACGGTGCACACAGAACAGGTGATCAAACGAGCAGAGACACCGGATCCGCATCCCGCCGAGCCACCGAGCAGGCACCACCCAACAATCCCAAACCTGGCACCTCTAAAAGAGGTGCCCCAACCAACCAAAGGAAGATATCGGCCCAGCGCATCGGCCGACCGACAGACCGGCCCCCCCAGGCCCGGCCAGGCACGCACCAGGTCCGAACCAGATTGACCACATATCTGAGACCAGACGTTTTGGTCAAAGCTGGCTGATAAATCCACCTCCCATTTTGAAATAGGGATGGCTATTGATTCATCTAATGTAGATAAAGTTTTTTATATTTTAGACAGCAATTTGGGGGGGTTGAGATTAAGAAAATCTAAAACTCTTGCTGGAATTTGTAATTCAGCTGTATTGAGCCTAAATTTACTTTTAATAATAGATTTAATTTGTTGATATTCTAAGAATTTGTTTTTATCAATTCCATATTGTGTAATTAATGTATTAAATGGGATAAAGTCTGTTCCTTCAAATATATGTTCCAGGTATTCAACTCCATTGCACCTCCAGACTGGGAAACTTATCATACATTTTTTTTGCAAGATGTCGGGGTTATTCCAGATGGGTGTACGTCTGCATGGGATTATTGTGGACTCTGTCATTTTTAGAAACTCCCACCATGCTGTCAGAGAGGAGCTGATATTTATGCTTTTAAAGCATTCATATTGTTTTATATTTGAGCTAATAAATGGTAGGTCTGAAAGTTTTATCTTATTACATAGTGTCTTTTCTACGTCTATCCAGGACTCGTCTAGGTAGCTATGTTTTAACCATCTTGATATGTATTGGAGCCTGTTGGCTAAGAAATAATGATTGAAGATTGGTAGATCTAGACCTCCTTTTTCTTTGGTTTTCTGCAGTGTTTTTAAGCTGATTCGTGGGGGTTTATCTTTCCAAAGAAATTTAGAGATAGAGGAGTCCAGAGATCTAAACCAGTCTAGTGATTGTTTACTTGGGATCATTGAGAATAAGTAGTTGATTCTGGGCAAAACCATCATTTTTATTGAAGCAACCCTTCCCATAAGTGATATGGGTAGAGATTTCCATCTGGCAAGATCATCTTCCACTTTTTTTAAAAGTGGGATGTAGTTTAACGTTATTAAATCTGCCAGTCTTGGTGAGACATTGATACCTAAATAGGTAATATTCCCTGAGTGCAGTTGTGTATTAGTTGGATTCTGGACAGAACAATTGATTGGAAGAACTGTAGATTTTAACCAATTTATAGAATAATCTGAAACATTTGAGTGAGCGTTTATCAACCCGATTACCTGAGAGAAAGAGGTTTGTGAATGCTGGAGAAAAAGTAATACATCATCTGCATAAAGACTGATTTTATGTTCTATGTTATTGCATTTTATGCCTTTAATATTGTGAGTTTGCCTGATCGCTGCAGCTAGTGGTTCAATAAAAATTGCGAACAGGGAGGGAGAGAGAGGACATCCCTGCCTGGTACCTCTCTGAAGATAAAACCTAGATGATGTTTGGTTATTTGTTCTGATACACGCTGTTGGTGAACTGTATAATATTTTCAACCAGTTTATAAAAGAATTTCCAAAGCCAAATTTATGTAAGGTTACAAATAAGAATTTCCAGTTTACTCTATCAAATGCTTTTTCTGCATCTAAAGATAATATATTAGTTTTAATGTTTTTACAGTTAGAAAAATCTATTAAATCTATTAATCTACGTGAATTTGTGGATGAATGTCTCCCTTTAATAAAACCAGTTTGATCAGGATGTATTATAAGAGGGGTTACTTTCTCTATCCTTTTTGCGAGGGCTTTGCAGATTATTTTAAGATCAACATTAATTAGGGATATGGGACGATAGCTGGTAGGAAACAAAGGGTCTTTACCTGATTTTAGTAGAAGACTAATGTAGGCAGAATTCTTATTTGGTGGGAGTCGGCCATTTTCCTTGGTTTCCTGCAGCATTCTGTGGAATGTTGGTGCCAGAATATTCCAGAATTCTTTATAGAACTCTGCTGGAAATCCATCTGGGCCTGGAGCCTTATTATTGGGCATGCCTTGGAGAGCCTCCTGGAGTTCAGCCACTGTTAGTGGTGAATCCAGGGCCATCGCTTGACTTTCAGATAATTTAGGTAGTGTTATGTTATCAAAAAATTGTTCAATTTCATGATCCGATGGATTTATCTCTGGTGAGTATAAAGCCTTGTAAAATTCTTTAAATGTGTTGTTTATTCTTCCAGGATCATATACTGTATTCCCGGTCTGATCTTTAATAGCAGATATAGTTGTTTTTTCTTTATTAATTTTTAGCTGGTTAGCCAAAAATCTACCTGATTTATTACCTTGTTCAAAGTTTTCTATCCTAAGTCTTTGAATTAAGAACTGGGTCTGTTTATTAATAATTTAATTTGATTTAATTCTAGCTTTGCTTTACGGATTTTGCCTAGTCTCTCCTCCTCTAGAGAAGCTTCTAATGAATTAATAGTTTCTTCTAATTCCTGAATACGTTTTTTTTTCCATTTTCTTTTTATTTGATGAGAATTAGATTATTTTACCTCTAATCACAGCTTTTCCTGCCTCCCAAAGAATGGATGGCGACGTACCAGGGAGGTCATTATATTCTAAATAAGAAGCCCACTCTTTTTCAAAATATTTTATAAATTCTTTATCCTTAAGTAAGGATATATTAAATCTCCAATTTTTGCTTTGAGGTGTTTCTGTTTTATTTACTAAAGTTAGAGAAACAGGAGCATGATCGCTAACAGCTATAGGGTGTATCTCAGTGTCTGAAATGTCAGTCAACAGTGAGCTGCTGACTAACAAATAATCCAGTCGAGAATATGAATGATGGACATTTGAGAAGAAAGTATATTTTTTGTCATTGGGGTGAAGTGATCGCCATGCATCACAAAGTCCATAATCGCTCATGTACTGTTTGAGTATATCTATAGATTTCCAGCTGCGCTGAGTCCCTGCTGTGCTGTGCCTGTCTATTTCTTCATTTAAACCAAAGTTGAGGTCGCCCCCAAGAAGAAGTGAGCAATCCATGTGTTCAAGGAGCACAGAGAAGAAGGAATGAAAGAATGAGGGGTCATCAACATTTGGACCATATATACTGACAATACATAACTTTTGGTTATGTATAGATAGTTTTACTATAATAAATCTACCCTCTGGATCTGTAACTGTATCTATTACTGTAAAATTTACATTTTTATTTATTAATATTGCTACTCCCCTTTGTCTGGAGTTATAGCATGCAGAAAACACATTAGGAAACTCAGGGGATTTAAGATCATCTGCAGCTGAGGTAGATTTATGAGTTTCTTGTAATAAGACGACATCTGCCTTCAATCTTTTAAGCTGGTTAAGAATCTTAACTCTTTTCTCTCTGGTGCCAGCTCCATGAATATTCCACGTGACAAACCTTAGAGTAGTCATAGTTTTGAGATAAATGTTGTAAAGTCCATATCACCATAGAAACAGATAAACACAGGTGTATTATTAGTTTGTGCCTGGGGTTGCCTGATTGAAAATCCAAAAGCCGAGATATAAGAAAGAGAAAAATAGAAGAAGGTTGTGAAGGTGTGAAGGGTGAGAGAGAGAGAGAAAGAAATAGTTATGTTATGAAAACATTCTGTGTGTGTGTCTGAGTGATAAAAGAAGGAAAAATGAGTGACAAAGACATTTGGTGATAGACATGTGAAGATGAGAAAAGAAAAAAGAGCCAGTATCCCAGTGCTTAGACCTGGCCCCGCCCACATTGAGTGAAGTAAACAACTTTACAGAGCTGTGCTAACATTAGATTATAGTTGACTGGTAAAACAACTCTTATCTGACCAGTGTTACATGACTAATAAAGCCAAGGAGTAAGCTGGGGGTCCCTGAACAGCTGCCCATTAACATACAGTTTATCTACCGCTACTGTAGCTCTGGTGCCTTCACTGATATATTTCTTCCTGATTGGGAACAAAACGCGCCTTCTATCCAGGATTTCCTTCGGATATTGATCGTTAACGCTATAATTTGTTCCCCGCAGCTCTCTGCCCTGGCCTCTGACCTGCTCTTTTTGCTTGTAATGCTCAAATTTAGCAACAATAGGTCGCGGCCGGCTGTTGTAGGGCCTCTTACCTCCGAGCCGGTGGACGCGGTGAAAAGTGATGTTTTTTACCGTATCGCTTGGGAGCTTTAACTGATGTTGGAGAAAATCTCGGACGGTGGATTCAGCGTCGTCCTCAGCCTGTTCTGGGATCCCGGAAAAAACAAGATTGTCCCGCATTCCCCTTGTCTATTGAGTCCAGGACATCGCTGTAGCTTTTCTCTGGAGAGATGGTGGAGGTGCTGGCCTCGAAACGAGTGCGTTTCTGTGATGGTGTACTTGTCGGCACAGCAGAGGTGGATTTCTGTGGCTTGCCCATAACAATGTTGTCAAAGCACTCGTCCAAGTAGCTTTCCAGGCTGTGCAAGGTTTCCTCGTCCAGTTTGTTTATGGAGAAATACAAAATAATGGTTATTATTATTAAACGTTTGCTATATTTGGCTCAAATGTTATGGTTTGTTTTTACCCGAGTTTGTTTGTTTTACCAGTTTACCGCCATATTACTTACGCACAGCTCTCGCGAGATCTCAGCAGCAGCTCATCTCCTCACGATACGTTCTTGTTTGCTTACTCAGGGGTGCCAATAGGAGTCTCTCCAGGACCTTCATGATGTGGGATGTTAGGGCAACAGGTCTATAGTCATTGATGACTTATGGGTGAGTTCTCTTTGGTACTGGAACAAGGCAGGATGTCTTCCACAACACTGGAACCTTCTACTGAGTTAGGTTAAGGTTGAAGAGGTGCTGCAGAATCCCACAGAGCTGCTCTGCACAGGCCTTCAGGACTCTGGGGCTGACACCATCTGGACCTGCAGCCTTGTTCCGGTTCAGTTTCTCCAACTGCCTCTTCACCTGACTTTTGGAGACAGACAAGTGGGGGGGGGGGGGGAGGCAAAGGGGGTAGCAGCATTTCCTGACTTGATTGAAGTCAAACTTGTGGAATTAGAAGAGTCCATGGCTGAGGTGAAGGATAAAACATCCGAGGTGTAACAGGAAAGCTGTTGATCAGAGGAGAGTGGGATGTCTGTTTGGCTGGGAACAGGAGAGGGGGATGCTAAGCTAGTTCCTGAACTGAACCTGTTGAAAAATGTGTTCAGTTCATTGGCTCTGTCCAGACTTTCATCTATCCAATCCTTCCAGTCCTTAAAACCTGTGATCTTTCTCATTCCTAACCAGACATCTCTGATATTGTTCCTCTGTAGTTTGTTCTCCAGCTTCTTCCTGTATGCCTCTTTGCTGTCTCCGATCTTGACCTTAAATTGTTTCTGTATACTCCTCAGTAATTCCCTGTCTCCCTCCCTGAAGGCTCTTTTTTTCTTGTTTAGCAGTTCCTTCATGTCACTGGTGATCCAGGGTTTGTTATTAGGGAAGCATCTCACTGTTCTGGTGGGGATGATATTGTCCACACAGAAGTTTATATAGTCAGTCACACACTCAGTCATGGCATTAATGTCCTCTACATGTGCTTGGCAAAGAGTCATCCAGTCTGTGGTTGCAAAACAACCCTGCAGGGCTTCTTCAGCTTCCTGTGACCATTTTCTCACAGTTCGTTTTGTCACAGGTTGCCACTGAACAAGGGGTTTATATTCTGAACAGAGAAAAACAAGATTGTGATCTGATTGTCCCAGAGGAGGTCTTGGTTTGGACATGTATGAATCCTTTACATATGCATAAAACAAATCCAAGATCCTGTTTTCTCTTGTAGAGCAGCTGACAAACTGTTGAAACGTTGGAAGTGTAGTAGAGAGCGAGGCATGATTAAAATCACCAGATATTGCCACAAAGGCAGTGGTGTGCTGTGTCTGTAGCTTAGCAACAACGGAACTGATCCCCTGGGCTGCCGCCCCTCCCTGGGCTGCCACCTTATCGTGGTGGAGGGGTTTGAGTGTCCCAATGATCCTAGGAGTTATGTTGTCGGGGACTTTTGCTCCTGGTAGGGTCACCCATGTCAATTTGGTTCTAGGTGAGGGATCAGACAAAGTGCAGCCCAAAAGACCCCTATGATGAAAACGACAGATGGACTCAGTGTTCCCTCGCCCGGACGCGGGTCACCGGGGCCCCCCTCTGGAGCCAGGCCTGGAGGTGGGGCACGTTGGCGAGCGCCTGGTGGCCGGGCCTTTACCCATGGGGCCCGGTCGGGCTTAGCCCGAAGAGGTAACATGGGCCCCCCTTCCCATGAGCTCACCACCTGTGGGAGGGGCCATAGGGGTCGGGTGCTGTGCAGGATGGGCGGCGGCCAAAGGCGGGGACCTTGGCGGTCCGATCCTCGGCTGCAGAAGCTGGCTCTCGGGACGTGGAACGTCACCTCTCTGGTGGGTAAGGAGCCGGAGCTGGTGTACGAGGTTGAGAGGTTCCGACTGGACATCGTCGGACTCACCTCGGTGCACGGCTCTGGCTCTGGAACCCGTCTCCTCGAGAGGGGTTGGACTCTCTTCCACTCTGGGGTTGCCCCCGCTGAGAGGCGCCGAGCTGGGGTGGGCATACTTGTTGCCCCCCATCTCGGCGCCTGTACGTTGGGGTTTACCCCAGTGAACGAGAGGGTAGCCTCCCTCCGCCTTCGGGTGGGGGGACGGGTCCTGACTGTTGTTTGTGCTTACGCGCCAAACAGCAGATTAGATTACCCACCCTTCTTGGAGTCTTTGGAGGTGGTGCTGGAGAGTGCTCCTCCTGGGGACTCCCTTGTTCTGCTGGGGGACTTCAACGCTCACGTGGGCAATGACAGTGAGACCTGGAGGGGTGTGGTTGGGCGGAATGGCCCCCCCGATCTAAACCCGAGTGGTGTCTTGTTATTGGACTTCTGTGCTCGTCATGGATTGTCCATAACGAACACCTTGTTCAAGCATAAAGGTGTCCATATGTGCACTTGGCACCAGGACACCTTAGGCCGCAGCTCAATGATCGACTTGGTTGTCGTCTCATCTGATCTGCGGCCGCATGTTTTGGACACTCGGGTGAAGAGAGGGGCAGAGCTGTCCACTGACCACTACCTGGTGGTGAGTCGGCTCCGATGGTGGGGGAGGACGCCGGACAGACCTGGAAGGCCCAAACGTGTTGTGAGGGTCTGCTGGGAACGTCTGGCAGAGTCTCCTGTCAGAAGGAGCTTTAACTCACACCTCCGGCAGAACTTTGAACACGTCCCGGGGGAGGCGGGGGACATCGAGTCCGAGTGGACCATGTTCCGCGCCTCCATTGCCGAGGCGGCTGACCGAAGCTGTGGCCGCAAGGTGGTCGGTGCCTGTCGCGGCGGCAACCCCCGAACCCGCTGGTGGACACCGGCGGTAAGGGATGCTGTCAGGCTGAAGAAGGAGTCCTACCGGGTCTTTTTGGCTTGTGGGACCCCTGAAGCAGCTGATAGGTACCGACAGGCCAAGCGGGATGCGGCTCGGATGGTTGCTGAGGCAAAAACTCGGGCGTGAGAGGAGTTTGGAGAGACCATGGAAAACGACTTCCGTACGGCTTCGAAGCGATTCTGGTCCACCATCCGGCGTCTCAGGGGGGGAAAGCGGTCTGCCACCAACACTATTTACAGTGGGGATGGTGTGCTGCTGACCTCGACGCGGGACGTTTTGGGTCGGTGGATGGAATACTTCGAAGACCTCCTCAATCCCACCAGCACGCCTTCCAATCTGGAAGCAGGGTTTGGGGACTTGGGGTCGGGCTCTCCAATCTCTGGTGTTGAGGTCACCGAGGTCGTCGGGTGGATGAGATTCGACCGGAGTTCCTCAAGGCTCTGGATGTTGTGGGGCTGTGTTGGTTAACGCGGCTCTGCAATATTGCGTGGACATCGGGGGCAGTTCCCTTGGATTGGCAGACCGGGGTGGTGGTCCCCCTGTTTAAAAAGGGGGACCACAGGGTGTGTTCCAACTACAGGGGGATCACACTTCTGAGCCTCCCTGGTAAGGTCTATTCAGGGGTTCTGGAGAGGAGGGTCAGACGGATAGTCGAACCTCGGATCCAGGAGGAACAATGCGGTTTTCGTCCTGGCCGTGGAACACTGGACCAGCTCTACACCCTCAGCAGGGTCCTGGAGGGTGCGTGGGAGTTCGCCCAACCGGTCTACATGTGTTTTGTGGACTTGGAGAAGGCGTTCGACCGTGTCCCTCGGGGGGCCCTGTGGGGGGTGCTCCGGGAGTATGGGGTACCGGGCCCCTTGATACGGGCTGTTAGGTCCCTGTTCGACCGGTGCCAGAGTTTGGTTCGCATTGCCGGCAGTAAGTCGGGCTTGTTTCCAGTGAGAGTTGGACTCCGCCAAGGTTGCCCTTTGTCACCGATCCTGTTCCTAACTTTTATGGACAGGATCTCTAGGCGCAGCCAAGGCGTTGAGGGGATCCGTTTTGGTGGCCTCAGGATCGGGTCTCTGCTTTTTGCAGATGATGTGGTCCTGTTGGCTTCATCGGAGCGTGATCTACAGCTTTCGCTGGAGCTGTTCGCAGCCGAGTGTGAAGCGGCTGGGATGAGAATCAGCACCTCCAAATCCGAGGCCATGGTCTTGAGCCGGAAAAGGGTGGGGTGCCTCCTCCGGGTCGGGGATGGGGTCCTTCCCCAAGTGGAGGAGTTTAAGTATCTGGGGGTCTTGTTCACGAGTGAGGGAAAAATGGAGCGGGAGATCGATAGACGGATTGGTGGGTCATCTGCAGTTATGCGGGCGCTCTACCGGTCTGTCGTGGTGAAGAGAGAGCTGAGCCAAAAGGCGAAGCTCTCGATTTACCGGTCGATCTACGTTCCTACCCTCATCTATGGTCACAAACTCTGGGTGGTGACCGAAAGAACGAGATCACGGATACAAGCGGCTGAAATGAGTTTCCTCCGCAGAGTGTCTGGGCTCTCCCTTAGAGATAGGGTGAGAAGCTCAGTCATCCGGAGGGGGCTCAGAGTAGAGCCGCTGCTTCTCCACATCGAGAGGAGTCAGTTGAGGTGGCTCGGGCATCTGGTCAGGATGCCTCCTGGACGCCTCCCTGGTGAGGTGTTTCAGGCACGTCTCACCGGGAGGAGGCCCAGGGGAAGGCCCAGGACACGCTGGAGGGACTATGTTACTCGGCTGGCCTGGGAGCGCCTTGGGGTTCCTCCCGAGGAGCTGGAACAAGTGGCTGGGGAGAGGGAAGTCTGGGTCTCTTTGCTTAGGCTGCTGCCCCCGCGACCCGACCCCGGATAAGCGGAAGAAAATGGATGGAATGGATGGATGGATGGAACTGATGAAAAACTAAGACTACGCAGTAAAACACAGAAAATATAATCTAGCAATAATCAGTTAAAAGCTAGGCTAAAAAAGGGAGTCATGAGCCTGCTCTTAAAAACATGAACGTTCTGAGGTTCTCCGGCAGCCTGTTCCAGAGGTGAGAGCTATAATAATAGAAAGACGTCTCGGCATGAGTGTGTGTCCTGACTTTAGGGATGACAAGGAGGCGGCTGCCAGAGGAGCGCAGAGACCGCAAGGGGTTCATATGGTAAAAGCAGTTCTGAAAGATAAGAAGGCCAAAGATCATTAAGACACTTAAAAACCATTAAAAGAACCTTACAATCGATTCTAAATCATACGGGGATCCAATGCAATCAGTTTAAGAAAGGGGTAATGTGTTCCTGCCTTCTGGTCTTCGTCAGGACACGTGCTGCTGAATATTGTAGTTTGTAGTTGTAAGTTTTAAACATGAGATATTATTTTTGGGAAGACCAGAAAGGAGGGTATTGCAATAACCAATTCTATTGGTGATAAAAGCATGCATCAGTGTCTCCGTGTTGGCCCGACAGAGAATGAGGCGGACTCTGGCAATGTTTTTTAGTTGATAAAAACCTACTTTAAAGGGATAAAAGTCAGCTCATAGTCAAAAATCACGCCCAGGTTATTCACTTGTAAAGAAGGATAATAAGACAGTAATTGCAATTTTGGTAAAAGTTTCTCTCTCTGGGCCTCAGGACGATGACTTAAACTTCAGTTTTGTCCTGGTTGAGCTGGAGAAAGTTTTCTGCCATCCAGGATTTGATGTCTAAAATGCAGTTAAAACGTGCATCCATTGGCCGTGTGTTATTCAATTCAATTCAATTCAGTTTATTTATATAGTGCAAATTCACAACAGATGTCATCTCAAGGCACTTAACAAGAAGTCATTTCAATACATTTATACAAACATTCCAGTCAGTTAAAAAGTTTCCTATTTAAGGAATTCCAGCATATTGCGTCAGTCATTGGCGTGAGGTTGGGCCCCGTTGATGCAGACTTTCCAACCACAGCAATCCTTCAGCAATCCCTCATACTGAGCAAGCATGTAGCGACGGTGGAGAGGAAAAACTCCCCTTTAACAGGAAGAAACCTCCAACAGAACCAGGCTCAGTAGGAGTGGCCATCTGCCACGACCGTCTGGGGGCTTGAGAAGACAGAGCAGAAACACAGAAGGAACAGAAGATCTGATATAAGAGAACTTTCTATGTTACAGAAAGTAAAAAATTGATAACAGGACACAGTGGATGTTCAGTTACTGGGAGCATCATCCCAGTCGATGGCCCCCGTCCAACAGGGCATTGCAGCCAAGCAGGATACCAGACCAGGTATATCTTCTATGGAGAGAAAAACACTGAGAGAAAACAAAGTTAACAGTCGAAATAACAGAATGTACTGTAATACAACTGGAGAGTAGCAGTAGAAAAGGAAGTAGCAGAATGAAGAAAATTCGTAAGTCTGTCCTCCAGCAGTCTAAGCCTATAGCAGCATAACTAGTGATAGCTCAGGATGACCTAAGCCACTCTAACTATAAGCTTTATCAAAAAGGAACTTTTTAAGCCTGGCCTTAAAAGTAGACAGAGTGTCTGCCTCACGGACTAAAGCTGGGAGCTGGTTCCACAGGAGAGGAGCCTGATAACTAAAAGATCTGCCTCCCATTCTACTTTTAGAAATCCTAGGAACTACAAGTAAACCTGCAGTCTGAGAGCAAAGTGCTCTGTTAGGAACATATGGAACAATTAGATCTCTGATGTATGATGGAACTGATTATTATGGGCTTTGTATGTAAGAAGAAGGATCTTAAATTCTATTCTGGATTGAACAGGGAGCCAATGAAGGGAAGCTAAAACAGGAGAAATGTGATCTCTCTTTTTAATATTCATCAGAACTCTTGCTGCCGCATTTTGGATCAACTGAAGGCTTTTAACGGCATTTTGTGGACTACCTGATAGTAGAGAATTACAGTAGTGGAGCCTTGAGGTAACAAATGCATGGACTAGTTTCTCAGCATCACTCCTGGACAGGATGTTTCTAATTTTAGCAATATTCCGGAGGTGAAAGAAGGAAATCCTAGAAACCTGTTTAATGTGGGATTTAAATGTCAAGTCTTGGTCAAAAATAACGCCGAGGTTCTTTACGTTATTACTGGGGGCCAATTTAATGCCATCCAGATGAAGTGATTGACTAATCAGTTTCTTTTTTAGAACTTCTGGTCAAAAGACAGCAACTTCTGTCTTGTCAGAATTTAAAAGCAAAAAGTTTAGATTCATCCATGTTTTTATGTTTTCCAGACATTCCTGTAATCTACCTAACTGACTGGGTTCATCAGGATTTATGGATAAATATATTTGTGTATCTTCGGCATAGCTATGGAAATTTATCCCATGCTGTCTAATGATTCTACCAATTGGAAGCATATATATGGTGAAAAGAATTGGTCCAAGCACAGAACCCTGTGGAACTCCACAAGTAACCCTTGAGAGTGAAGAAGATTGATCATTTAGATGAACAAACTGGAATCTATCAGACAAATATGATTTAAACCAGCCTAGTGCTGTTCCTTTGATCCCTGCAACATGTTCAAGCCTTTCTAAGAGAATATTATGATCGACTGTGTCAAAAGCAGCACTGAGATCTAACAAAACCAGAACAGACACAGGTCCATTATCTGAGGCCATGAGAATATCATTAGTAACCTTCACCAGTGCTGTTTCAGTGCTATGATGAGCTCTAAAACCTGACTGAAACTTTTCAAACAGCTCGTTACTGTTTAGATGCTCACAGACTTGATTAGCAACAATTTTCCCAAGGATTTGGGATAAGAAAGGAAGGTTAGATATAGGTCTGTAATTCATGTTATTGGGAGACATGGTAATCTACAACTGTGTATCATTGGCATAACTGTGAAAGTTTACTCCATGTCTTCTGATGACACAAGCTTTTCTTAAATCTTGCTTAAAAATGGTAAGTTACATACCGCTTTGGCGGGGGTCAACCTCTCGGGTCCGGGGGCTGGTTGCTCTACTGGGGCATCGGAAACTGGACCTGGGAGTATAGAGTGTGTATGGGGTGTATGAGTGATGGTACAGCGTCCTTTCTTGGGTGCCTTGGTGTGTAGGTGAGAGTTTATGCGCGTAAGAGGGAGGGAACGTATGACTGTGTCTGTATGACTCCGTCTACCGTTCAGGTTGGGTCTTGGGCTGCCCTCTCGCCTGGCGCAGGTCTCAGTGGCATTTCCTGGACCTGGAATCTTTGGGGGCTGAGCCCACACCCTATCAGAGGAATCTGGGCCAACCTACGCAGTAAATGTGAGTAAAACTGCGATAATGTATTTCTCAACAAAACCAATAAAAAAAACATATCCCTTAATTATAGTAAAAGGAGAAAAATTTGAAAATGTCAATGAGTTCAGATACCTTGGCATTATTATAGACTCGAGACTAAGCTTTAAGAAACACATCAAAAAGGTATGCCATACAATAAAATATAATCTGTTTACATTTAAATCTATAAGAAATTCATTGACACTTCAAGGAGCTAAAACCTACTTTAACGCAATGATATTACCTAGCTTACTTTATGGTGTATCATGCTGGTCACAAGCCAACAAATCTACAATAAAACCTTTAGAATCTCTTTATAAGCAAGCACTTAGGATTCTAGATAGGAAATCACGACAGTGATTACCCCAACCCTACCTCCAACCCCCCCAGCCTTTTTATTTGTCCAGTTCAGGAGGATAGGCAATGTGAACTATTAGAACTGGCTTTGTGTACATGGTGACATCAATCAAATTTCCTAACAGGCAAATTGAGGGAGATGGTGGGATGTTACATTTCAGACACTTTGATAAGTCCTCACATATCTGGCACCAAAATTTCTTAACAGGTGGACAGAACCAAAGCACATGAATGTAAGTATCCGGTATATTGCTTGTGCATTGTAAGCAGGTATTAGACGACGTAAAACCCATCCTGAACATCTGTTGACCTGTATAGTGTACTCTATGAAGGATTTTGTATTGTATTAATGCAAATTAGGATTTTTTGTTATTTTAAAGGTTCTTAAACATATCTGAGACCAGACGTTTTGGTCAAAGCTGGCTGATAAATCCACCTCCCATTTTAAAATGTGGATGGCTATTGATTCATCTACTGTAGATAAGGTTTTGTATATTTTAGACAGCAATTTTTGGGGGGGTTGAGATTAAGAAAATCTAAAACTCTTGCTGGGATTTATAATTCAACTGTATTGAGCCTAAATTTACTTTAATTTGTTGATATTGTAAGAATTTGTTTTTATTAATTCCATATTGTGTAATTAATGTATTAAATGGTATAAAGTCTGTTTCTTCAAATATATGTTCCAGGTATTCAATTCCATTGCACCTCCAGTCTGGAAAACTTATCATACATTTCTTTTGCAAGATGTCGGGGTTATTCCAGATCTCCAAAGATTTTCTACTGGATTTTCTATTGGATTAAGCTTCAATCTGTTGGACTTCTACTCGGTACTCAGACACCAATTCTGAGTGCCACACTGCCAGACAGGACATGTAAAAAATAAAAAAAAGTTAGATACTGGTCGAAAGGACTGGCACCCTGAAAGACCTCCATCTGAAGGGAGCAGTTCATCCCTTATTATCACTCATATCAGAAAGTGAAACTCATATTTTATTGAGATTCAATACACACAGAATGAAAAATGTTGATGCTTCTGGCTTATGCAAACCCAAAATTCAGTGTCTCAGAAATGTAGAATATTGTGAAAAAGATAGATATTGGAAACTCAACACGTCACAACCTAATCAGCTAATTAACTCAAAACACCTGCAGAGCTTTCCTGAGCCGCTAAATGGTCCCTCAGTCTGGGTCAGAAAGGACACAGTCATGGGGGAGACTGATGACTGGTCATTGATGCCCTCCATAAGGACAGGAAGCCACAAAAGGTCAATGCTGAAGGAGCCGGCTTTTCACAGAGTGCTATATCCAGGCATATTTATGGAAAGTTGCGTGGAAGGAAAAAGGTTGATAGGAAAAGGTCCATCAGCAGAAGGGATAACTTCAGCCTTGATAGAATTGTCAAGCAAAATCTATTCAGAAATTTGAAGTGGACTGAGGCTGGTGTCCGAGCATCAAGAGCCACTACACACAGACATCTCCTACAAATGGGTTAGAAATGTTCCATTACTCGTGTCAAGTAACTCCTGAACCAGAGACCACGTCAGAACTGTCTTACCTGGGCAGAGGAGAGAAAGAACTGGGGTCTCATTTATAAAACTTTGCGTAGAATCCCTAATGGAACCATACTTAAGCCAGCTAATATGGGGCATTTCAAGGGTAACTATGGCAACTGAGCAGCGGAGAAAGCGAAATTCCGCTGAGACTAACTCCAAGATATTTATGGGTTACATAGATGTACGGAAAAACATTTTTATTTCAATCAATCAATCAATCAATCAATCAATCAATCAATCAATCAATCAATCAATCAATCAATCAATCAATCAATCAATCAATCAATCAATCAATGTTTATCTATATAGAACTTTACTCAGCCTAAAGGGGACCAAAACATAACATCTAAAAACTCCCCCCATCCAGATGCTGCCAGTGGCTGATCTTCAATGAGTGCTAGCACATCCATTGTGCAGCCTTATGGAAGAATGTCACTGTAGTATTTATATCAGTACTCATCACCATCAATTAATGCACCAATGTCTACAGTATGTATTGTCTTACATTTATGATGTGTTCCTTCAGATTTTTGCTCCAAATAATTATCTTTTAAATCCAGATGTACACTATATATTACATTCTGGAGCTGCAGTGGATAATCATTTAGTCAATAAATCAGTGAAAATGTTACCTGAGTTATTTATTACTCAGTGATTTTAATCCTGCTCTGCTTTCTGCAGCAGCTCCTTCTGTTCTGAATTTATGAAGATGCTACATTGTTGCTTCTTGTGTAGATAATATTTTTATTATTGATAAAAAGAAAGAGAAATACTTTTAATAAGTTTGAATCATTTGTTTTATGAATATATGATTACATCAATCTTTGACCTTCATTTTGTGATTCTGATATCTGTCACAGTCTAGGCCCCGCCCCCTTTTAATTATTGCCCAGTTTTAATTTTGATGTGAGACCCCAAGATCCTTACTGCCCCCATTTAGCCCTGTTTGAAAAATTCCTGGATACACCCCTGCTCAGTATTTTTAAGGTTATATAAACATTATTATTCAAGCATGATCTGTAATCACTTTGACGCACTAAACTAAACTCAGTTTAGGGTTAAACCCAGGGGGTCTGACGCTCACTACCGTTATTAATTGAAACTCTCAGGACAGGAGTCTTTGTTTCTTTCTTTTTTTTCACATTTGTTTTGTTTCTTCTGCTGCTGAAAAATCTCTCCATAGCTGAAGTTTATGAAGTTCTGGTGCTGCTAAGGGAAAAAGCAAAGCGCCAGTTACGGGCAGGTAACACTGGGAGAGAGCTTGCAATGAGCGTACGCTTCTTCTGTTTTTACTCTGCAGCTTTGTGGATCTATAGTGAGAGACAGACCAATGGGGAGACATAGACGGATAAAATAGCCTAACTGTTCTTTTTAATAAAAAGAGAAAACGTATATATTAACAAGGAGGAGAAGCACGTCGGGCTGATGATTATAAGCTTTTTAATGGGACCATTTTAAATAATGTCGGTTATGTCCGGCTCTCCAACGTCTTTTCACAAATATTGCTGTTAATAATAATAATGTGGGACGGGGTCTCAATTTGCGGGACTGTCCTGCATGAAGCGGGACAACTGGTCACCCTAACCCTAACCCTGAACCCCGTCGAGAATCTATAGAGTATACTTAAGAGGAAGATGAGAGACACCAGAATCAACAGAGTCGACTTCCTGAACTTCAGCAGAACTACAGGCTGATCTCCTCCATGCTCCAGCTACTGAGGGCATAGAAAGGAACAGACTTTTCAGAAGCCTGACATTTCTGTTGAAAATATCTGTTTTTATTGATATTATGTAACATTCTAATATTCTGAAATTATGAATTTAGAAATCAATACTAGAAGAATGTCATGAATCTATATGAGGTACAGTGTTGGGAGTAACGCGTTACAAAAGTAATTAATTACTGTAATGCATTGCTTTTTGCTGTAACGCGGTAATGTAAGGCATTACTGGGGGAAAAAAATGTAATATTTTACTCGTACAAATGTCAGTAACGCGCGTTACAATGCATTGTTAACCCGGAATAAAGTGGTAGGTTTTCTTTTTCTTCATACAAATTCGCCAAAATCACCGCAAGATCAGCAGAGGAGAAACGTCCCCGCAAAATGTTTCACTTCCTGTAGTCAGACAGAGCAGAGATTGTTTTGTTTTATTTTCCCCCTCTCTCTGCCGTCCTGTGGGTATGGAGGCAGACTTCAATGTCTTCCTGTGTTTTCTTTGTTCCCCTTCCTCTCTTGTATTTTCAACTCACCCTCTCTCATGACTTTTTGTTTCCTACCTCTCTTCTTCATCTTCCTTTTTTCTTCCCCTTAATTTTCCGTCTCCGGGTCCATAACATCAGGAAATAAAAGCCCCAACAATTCATAATAAAGATTTTTCACACATATATCAAGTGGAGTACTATAGCAAAAGCTGTACTGCTCCGCTTGTGAAAGTAAATCTGTTGGGCTTCTACTTGGTACTCAGACACCAATTCTGAGCTCCACACTGCCAAACAGGACACGTAAAAAACAATGAAAAAAGACAGAGCAGAGATGAGTGAGCCTGCAGCTGATCTAACATAGATAGTACGTTCTCCAGATGCGATTGTTCCTTCTATTGCACCATGAACCATCACTGTGGCTATTGTATCTCACTGTTTTTAACCACAATCCAAGCTCAGTCGGATTCCAAATCACCTTCTACTGGATGTGTAATAAGCTAATTGAGCATCATGAGCTACATTTAGATTTCCAAATCCATATTTGCATTTTATTTTGGTGAGAGTAACTTAAAGGTAATGCAATAGTAGTGTAATGCCTTACATTTTAAATACAGTAATATTGTAATGTAACAAATTACTTTGAAATTACAGTAACAAGTAATAAATAATGCATTACAGTTTTGAAGTAACTTGCCCAACACTGATGAGGTCTGAGTTTCGTTTTCTGAAGTGGGGGTAGAAAATGTTTGAATTTTTACAAGATATTCCATTCTTTTAGATATACTTTTAATTAAAGACATTGTTCGTGTAGTTAGGCAGATCTCTCTCTCTCTCTCTCTCTCTCTCTCTCTCTCTCTCTCTCTCTCTCTCTCTCTCTCTCTCTAAAAAAACACACACACACACTCCCGTCTTGCTATCCTTGTGTTGACATTGTATTGACTTCCATTGATTTTACAGTGCCTAACCCAGACACTTTCCCTAAACCTAACCATTGGTGGCAAATGCCTAACTCTAAGCTTAACCTAATTCACACCATACCTCTAAACCTAACTAGTAAAATTTAATAGCTAGTTAAACATTGTGGGGACCAGGCAAAATGTCCTCACAACTACAAATGTCCACACAAGGGTGGTGGGCTGTCAAAGGTTGGTCCTCACAAGTATAGCAAGACAAGTACACACACACCTACACACACACACACACACACACACACACACACACACGCACGCACATAAAATGAGGAAGTGATCCTCTTCAGTGTATAATCACTATGTGAACAAATGGCAGGAGTGTGACAGACAGCCTGACCAAACCCACATTAATGTGGGAGACTGGTTGACAGAGTTCATAGAGGGCCACACTGATAAGCTGAAGTTGGAGTTAAAGCCACATTTAAATATTCCTCCAGCTAGTGACTGAAAATAATCACAAGGCACACACAGGCCTGCAGAAACACACTGAATGAAGGTCTATAATGTCCACAATGAGCAGTGAAATGGAGGTGGACTCATTGACACACACCTGCTGTAGTGTAAGTCATCTCACCTTTTACAGATCCTAATTATTGTGTCCATCACCTGATCTTGGAGATAGGCACGTACAGGAACATCGTTGATATGTTAAAACACACATACACACATGTTACACCTACCTTCCATCATCTGGCTCCTATAATCTTAATCTCAGAAAAAGTTTTTCACACAACTAAGTGTCTGCTTTGTGCTGGTCCTTTGGTTCTAACAGGGGAAACTGATCCCCTATGCTTTCACGTTTTCTCAAAGGATTTCCTTTGTTTTAAAACTGCATTTGTATTTGACTTTGATTAAATTTTTAAGAACCTTGACCCCTCAGTGGCATTAAGAAACATGGAAAGCTTTTCAATATTCTAAAACTAGATACTAATAGATTCTTCTTTGGCTATGTCTGCTTGTACAAATTTTTTATTTTTAAAGAATCAAATCAAATCTCCAATGAGTTTTATACTTTCAACTTTATTAAGTTATAGAACATAATTAAATCAAATTTCAGGAATTAAAAGGAAGGAATTCAGAAAAAAGATTTTTTGTTTAATGCTGATCAAAGTAAAAAAGGCATATGCACATTTGTATTTTTTTATTTTTATTAAAGTGTACCAAAAACATACAGAACTGTGACTTTAAACTCCCAAAAACGCATCAAACCGTGTTTTTTGTGAACAGTTCCAACCAGAGACATTATTTACTCTTTAAAAGTGTTGTATGGTATGATTCCTCAGTAAATGTCAGTCATTTATTTATTCATCAGTACCATCAGAATGAAAATATTCCTGCTCGATGATATTATTTCCTTCACTAAGCTGTATTAAAATATTTCCAGTAATGGCCTAAAAAATGATCTGTTACAGTGCCACTTAACGATTGTCTGACTTTTAATTTATGCATATGAGCGATCAACAGAAAGCATCATATGATTGACCCTGTAAACAGTGGGTCATTGATAAGAGTTTCAGCACAGTGAAGCTGCTCAGCATAAACATAAGATGCTGATTGTATGAGGAGATCCAGTGACAATGGCTTAGCCACCACAAAAGCTTCTAAGTTTTCTTCGGAACACAGAAGGCATTTGAAAAGACCCGGCATTAAAACGCTTTATCTGAATGTTTCGCATTTTCAGGAATGTTCCTCGTCCGCCTCCACAAACTCAGGCGAGGAAACAGTTTAGCTGTGGGGACGTCCTCAGATAATGCAGCCTGTTTTTCTTTTGTCCCTCCCACAGACACAAAAATGTTTGCACACTGTGGCAAAGAAGTGAGAACACAATGAAAGCAATGCCAGATGAGAGAGGAGGAGAGGAAAAAGATGGGCTCTTGTGGGCAAAAAGAGGAAAGTGAGAAGAAAGACAGTGGGTGAAGAGGGAGAAACAGGTCATTCAAAGAGGCAATTTCCAGAAAAGGTAGATGGACAGAAATTAAATAAAAACAAAGAAGCAAAAAGGAAGAAGTTGAGGAATAGTAAAAATGGGATGTGAGAAGATGGGAAAAAAATATTTACAGATTACATTAAAATAGGTTAAAAAGTGAGAGGGTTGGAGTTCTTCATATTCTTCCTGGAAGACAAGATCAGAAAGTAACAAGTGAAACCCAACAACTGGGAGGGGGAAGGGAAGAAACAAAGAAGATGAAGTTTTTAGTGGTGAGGCCTTTGGGGTTTGATGGCCAAAAGCTGTGTACGCCTACGTCACGCTGGCTACTCCGTCAGCACTCTGATTTCAGCATCAGTTCCGGAGTCAACCGGAGAAAAGCAGCAATGACTCCAGTCCCCTCAAGCTCCACAGTTATGTTGCTGCTGTGATCACTTCCATAATTCCTCTGTGTTTCTCTGCTTCACAGTAAAACTCACTTGGAGATTAAACCCCAAATCTGGGTAAACTTCATTTTCTTTTACACTTCTACACATCTGTTTAATCTTTTTTGCTTCAGTCCCTGTGAGTAATGAAATTAGCGAGCTGATGAAAAACTTCATGTAGCAAAACAAATTCAGTCTCCATTTTAATAGGGAGCTCGGGGAATAAAAAGACTGTTAATCAAAAATAACAGTTGAAAATTAATTAATTTTAATTTAACATCACTTCAGTATTGTATGAAACTCCTGTCTTTAGTTTTGTATTTATAGTTGAAACCAGATAGACAACCTTTTTTCATACTGATGTTATATCAAACTGAACTGTTCTTGTTTTGATTCAGTTACTTAAACTATTTTTATTTGAGAGAGAGAATTTCCATAGAATTTATTACTTTGTGTGCTATCATTATAAAGTAAAGAAATCAGACCAGATATCAAGAAGAGAAATATAGAGCTCCACACGTCTGGTTCATCGTTTGGTCCAATTTCTAGATACCTGAAGTTTCTACGTTCATTTGTTCTAACAAGTATACATTTGTAAATGAAATTATGAACAACATGGAAATGTCAAGCCATTAGGGTTGTCATGATATGACAATTTCGTCTTATTAAAATGTTTAATTCAATACCGATAGTAAGAAATATAATTATTAGCCTACTCACTACTATTTCTGATACCGTGGGAACATTTTTTGAAGGCAAAATATTGTTTATAATAAAGAACAGAAAATACTATTAAACTATTTGACAAGATTCAGTTGCATGAATTGGGTAATTCACACTGTAATTCAGTCCAAATTTAGAAAGTTTTGCTTCCATGAATTACAAGAAGTGTTTATTTCCTTCATGGAAGTATATAGCTTGGATTCAGTTGTGTAATTATTTTTAAATGATTATATTTTTTAAAAAATTAGCCACTGGGGGAAAGTAGATTCACATCAATGGAGCTGTCAGTAAGTAGCTAATATTGAAACAGATAATGTTAGCTCGTGTCATCCAGGAGATTTACTACTTCACTACTGCAGATATAGGAGTTTTACTGACCCTTTAAAGTTGATCTCAAACATCAGAGTTTCATTAATTAGCGTTAGCTTAGCTAGCATCTAGCATCATTCTGCAGCTCAGCGTTTCCTGTCCATCTGTCTCATAGGTCAAAGTATCGCTCAACAACCCTTTAGTGTTCCCCCTATTGGGTAAAGAGACTCACAGAGGCTGTACTCTGGATGTACATTCAGCACATTTACTAAGCTTCCTGCTGCAGCTCACTGTTGAGAAATGGGTCAGTTTATATTGATTTTTAATGCAAATTTGTATCTTTGAATACGTCATGTTTATATTCAGAGTCAGTATCCACAGGGGGGGAAAAAACCCCATGTACTAAAGTGAGCTGAAGGGCCCCTCAGAAAGGAAGAAGCCATTACTCTAAAAGCAACAGAAAAAGAAAGGTTACAGTTTGTAAATTCACTCAGGGACAAAGAGCTTAATTTTTGGAGATATGTTCTGTTGTCTGAAAAAAGTAAACCCAAAGTGTTTAGTCATAATGACAATCTTTAACATTTGGAGGAAAAAAACATATGCTTGCAAGTCTGTAGCAATCTGCCTGTTCAGTTGACCTGGTGGATCAGCTGATTTAGGAGTTGGCTGGGATATTTTCCAGAGACTGGGAAAGCACATAAATATACCTTTAATGCTGTTGCACAGCTGATTGTTTGACACAAAATCTAAAGGTTTACTCTTTTCATGGCACCACAAGAGTGGACTGAGGAGTCAGAGCTGAGCAGGTGGATTGATACAGCCAGCAGACTTAACCAAGGTGGCTTCACATAGAAAAACACAAGTTATTTGATTGGTAAAAACAGCACTGAACATGAACTAAAATTGTAGACCGTTGATATCCACTAACATACTTTTGAATCCCATTGATTTGAACATTTATAGTTTGTTTAAAACTGCCAAGGTCAGCTAAAACAAATAGTGTACCACTGAGAGGGTTAGTCCCCAAACCTTGCTAGTAAAATATCCTACAAAGTTCACTAGAAAAAAGTTTTCCCACGTTCTCTATTCTAACAATTTGTTGGCACGTGAAATGTTCTGGTGGTGAAAGAAATAAAATTCAGTTAAACTAAAACAAAATCTAACATTTTCTGGAGTGATAAAACATGAACAAAATGTACTAATGTGAACATTTTTGGGGATGCAGGACATGTTCCCCCTTCATGAAGTTGTCCCTCCCAAATATAATTGTACATATAGATATCCTTTTAAATAATATAGCATTGTCCAATAAAAGTACAACACAAACGATAAAAAAACCAAAAAAAAATTATTTGTTGAAAGATTTTGACTCCACCCCCTTCCCCAAATTGAACCAGTCCACACAAGCTGTTTCAAACGGACGGGGCTGCCAGCTGCACCGCTGCTCCTAGTTAGTTTCAGTAAGTCGCTGGGAGAGGGGAGCTAAGCGATTTGTGAAACCAGTCAGTCTTTTATCTAACCACTTTCTCTATGAACTCAAATATGTCTGTTAGATGTGGTCATAAAGGTGGAACATTGCCACCTAATGCTGGACAATATGTAGACATTTTGAAAAATACCCGTATAATTCAACAAGAGATATTGTTTATATCGATATAGTTAATACCCTGTTAGCATAAGTTGGCATTAAAATTTGCAAATTTTAATGGTGGCTGTGGCCCTGAAAAGCAAACCAAATCAAAAAATCACTAAAGACAGCTTCATTCTGTACATTTCTCCTCACCCACTGCAGTGGGTCCTCCGCAGGAGAGCTCTCTCACAGCGTGGGATAAAAAATGGCGGCTTGGTTTCAGATGAACAGCAGACTATAGTTAACTACTGAGAATGATTTAAAAGAACAAGCACAACAGAGGGGTTTTTTTTCTTAAAACATACTCATCAGCCCATGGGTCACATTAACCAAATATTTTCTGTATTTGACTGTTTGTTTTTTGGAACGGTGACAGATAAATCTGAAGGCTGTCCGTCATTTTGATAGATTAGTATTCATACCCCTGACCACTTGGTGCCAAAGCACAGACAAATCATTACTAAGAAAAGAGTTTCCTATGAGAGCATCTGAGCATCGTCTCATGGCATCTCACTATCCGTGAAGAGTTACAGAGGCTTTGGAGCATTCTCTGAAGAGCCAGGTGTTGTGCAAAATGGCGCATGATCCGGGGTTTTATCCCACTGAAGTGCAGGTTGGCAAGTTAGGAAGCGGCTTGTTCTGACTTCAGTTGATCACTTCAGGTGCAGAAATGTTCCCTGATTTCAAAGCTTTGACTGAAGTGGCACTTGTAATTCAGTCTCCAGTGTGGCAGCGGGCGCGGATTCAGTCTCCAGAACATCATTAACATCCTAAGAGAAGTCATCAATGAGTTATGATCAGTCCCAGGCAAAGGTCTAAAACTTCATGACAGTAACTTCTGTGGATTTCAGGAACAGTGAACTGAGGAAATTGTGAGTGCTATTGTTTAATTTCATTGTTTATATCTAGATCCTGGAGCCACAGTCAGTGATTTTTGTTTAGGTGGGGGAAAAAATACCTGGATTCAACAGCTTGATGGGTGATGGCACGATGTGGATTCTCTGTTTAGCTCCTTTGGATTGAATATTAAATATGATCAATTAAAAAAATTACTATTGAATATGTTACTATTATAAAAATTGATGGGTAAAAATGGAATATGATGGGATTTTTTTTTACCTCAAATAGTCTACTTATTCAGCACCATGAAAAGCAAAATGAAAGCACACTCAAGTGGTTTTAATTTGACAGATATTAATCCCGGTTCAGCAGAGAGTTTTCAATCTTTCACCAAGCTGTGACACCGATCCAGCAGGTCTGATCATCTCATTGTGTTGCTGCTGATCACAGCAGGTCATTTAGTAACAAACTACAAAATAAAATCAGCAGCTTTCACTCCATGTTCCTTGGTCACTTCAGGATTATTCTACTAGACTATACAGATAACTTTTCAGATTTAATGTTATTATGGTGATGGAAAATTTGTGGATTTTCTAATTGCTGCCACATCATGTAACTTATTCATTTTGACATTTTATTTTTTAGATGGTGTTCTCTCTCTTTATTGTGAAAAGATTACAGAGATATTATAGTACTTTACGTTTAGGTTTAACATCTGTCCACACCTGATCTATGCAGTTGTAGCTCAGCTAGTCAATGAGGCCATGTTATTTTAGGACAAGTTTGATTTTAGATTATTCTTGAAAGTATTTTGTAAATAATTTTGAAACTTTATTTTGAGCTTACCTTTTTTTAAGTTATTTTGATGGACTATAGTGGAAATTAGAGAAGGGTGCAAAAATACGTTGTTAGATGTGGTCATAAAGGTGTATCAATGCCACCTTCCAGTTGCAAAGCAGGAGAGAGTGATTTTCTTTCATGTCCCAAAGGAAATGGGATTTCCAACCCTGATCAAGAGCAATACCACAGCACTTTTCTAATGAATCATGTTTTTACTATTGTTACTGAGAATTGATCAAGTGGACTGGGACACCCAAACTTTGCAAATTGTTTGAAAACATATTACAATGGTTACGGTACTTCATAATCCATATCTAAAATCCAAGAGACTCATGGTGGAAAATTAAAGTCCTAATCATTGCAGCAGCTTCCTAGAAATAATTATACATGTTCGTACCAACCACACACATAAGAGGAAACTGAAATTGAGAACTGCCTACGCTCGCTATTCACTTATTATCAAATTACATCATTATTTTTGGGAAACCAGAAATGTAAAGAATGTCAGTATATTTTCCCTGAAACTACAAACAAGTGAGCCATCAAAGGTTACCAAGACACCACATTTGGAATTATACCCATATGTAAGATGCTGTTTTGCCTGTGTTTGTGTGTGTTAAAAGAAGAAATCTTAAAAGTATATTAAAATAATGAATACTACTACTACTTATAATGATAATAATATTCTGATAAAATTTTGTGACCAGTGCAACCTCTTCTTTATAGCCATCAACCTTTTCTAACAAAACCTTCACCAATATGAGTGATTCATTGTTCCTAAAAGACAAATCCAGTCAAATTTTACAACTGAATTATTGTAATACTGCTTTCTATTGTCTGGTTTTGTCAGCACCATGCTTCTTAAATTCCTTTGATGGTCAGCGTTAATAGAGGGAAAAAAAGCCACCTACACCAAATTACACAGAAAAACAGAGGCCTCCCACGGCCCAAGGAGAAGAAAGAGAATCTGCTGGCCAAACAAGCAACTGTGTCCCACTTGGTCAGCTTCACCAGATTGTAATGGGGGTGTCCTGGCAGCACAGAGTAACAAGGGGAATCTGAAGCTGTGGGTGGACAGTGATGGGCCTTTAGAGCACATGAAGATAGAGAGACAATGAGGGTAGAGTGCTTATTTCAAGTCACCGTACTGTCAGCACTTTTGTCATTTATCCAAGTTAGTAAATACAAACACAGCCCCCCCCCACACACACACGTATGTTCTGCTAACTTCAATCAGTTATGGCTTCCGATTTATTTCTAGCTGGTTATACCCCAATTCCCACCATAACCCTAACCAGGACTCCTGAAATGCAATCTGCTTCCTTTAGACTCCTTTGTTGTGTGTGTCTTAAAAGAAAAAGGAACAGGAACAGACACATAATGCTTTTTAAAATTTGGATCAGGTGCAATCCAGTAGAAGCAGTCCTTCCCTTTATCCTCATATTTTTTATTACTGTCATTAAATAACTGTTATAAAATATGTTTACGGTAATATTTTAAAATTTACCAAGACTTGAAAGACATTCAACAATCATATTAAATATAAATGTGGAATCGTCCAGTCTATCACAAAATGAGATGTAAAAAGAGCTTGTTAATTTGCATGCTATTCATCATTATATTCCTAGTAAAAAGAATAAAAGGAACCATCTCAAACATGGTTGAGAGCAGAGGAAAAATGCTAAAAAGACTAAATACCGATTATGACCTACGGTCAAACCTTTATTCAATTCAATTAAAAAATACATTATTGATCCCAGAGGGAAATTAAATGTTATTGTAGCTCATACTATTCAATTTTTTGAGGAGTTGTTGTAGATGATGATGACTGTCTCATGAAGAGGATGTTCAGGGTTGTCCATAATGTTCTTGATTTTATGAAGAATCCTTCTTTGCATCATTATCTCCAGATGTTCCACAGTCGTCCCAAGAACAGAACCAGAACCTTGTTTATCAGGCTGTTAAGCCTTTTTAAATCCCTGGCTCTGATGCTGCTACCCCAACAGATGATTGCTGAAGAGATTACACTCTCCACAACAGACTTGTAGAAGATCTCAAACATCTTGCTGCAAACCTTGAAGGACCTAAGCTTCCTCAAGAAGTCCAGTCTGCTCTGTCCCTTCTTGTAGACGGTTTCACGTTTCAGTCTCCAGTCCAGACTGTTGTCTAGGTGAACTCTGAGGTATTCATATTTCTCAACCAACTCCACTTCTGCTCCCATGATGCAAACCATGTTTGTTTATTTATTAAGTATTAATACGGTTCGTATTGGTGCATGTATTTGTTTCCTAAAATTTTCTGTGTAGGCTATTTGGTTCAGCACATATGACTATAGAACAAAGTGTTAGTGATTCTTTAATCCGAACACATGCACTATATGGGGAGAACTAAAGTTCTACGTTCCCCCATGGCACCAAAACAAAACAAAGAGGACTCTGTCTGAAAGAGCTGTCTGACTTTGTTACTCACCTAAAGCCACTTCAAGCAGAATATGGTACAGAGAAAATGGACTAACGTCCAAAACCAGCTGCCTGTAGCATTGAGCAGCCAGTCTTTGAAGCAGTAGACACCTGACCTAACACTGGTACAGTACTAGGCAGGCAGAAGTCTATCTGTCAACACATATTTCTATCTCCACCTGCACTGGATCATATATATATCTATATATATATATATATCTATCTATATATATATATATATATATATATATATATATATATATATATATATATATATATATATATATATATAGATATATATATCTCAAGGGGTTTTATTGTTGTAAAATGATTTTGTTAATTTACAAAATTAACTCTCCAGTCAGGTCTATACTGGAAACCTTTCCTTGAATATACTGATAAAACCCACTGATTGTCAGAAAATTGTAACAGTTAACTGTTAATTAAGGTATAATTGGTATTTATATATTTCTCTTTATAGCTACATCTTGACTGTAATGTACCAAAGACATAACAAATTGTGATTTCTGAAAATTCCACTTAACACAAATGAATAAATCTGATTGAATAAATCTAATGTCATATTCAATCTAGCCATCTATATTAAATGCAGTTATTTACTGTATCTTGTTTATTTATATAGTTCATAACTCCTAATTGTTTTCCACACTCCGATCCCAAGGGTAGCCAGGAATTATAGAATCAGATGTTAGATCAGCATCTCATTTTGTGACAGCTTTGTAATTTTGAAATGAATCTTCTGGCCTCCATTCATCATCTGCCTCATGTCTGCAGGCTCACCTGGGAGCAGCCAAAGATCAGCAGGTCAGAGTTAATTGGTTTGCATTCATTAAAGCGATCCCATGTCTCAGTCATTAGACCGAGCTGGGCTCCACCATTGACATTTGACTTCTGCACCATTATCAGAAAACATTAATGCTAATGTCTTGTTACAGCAATAAAAACTTGAAAGAGAAAAAAAAGCCCCTCTCCAGACAGCATCATTAGACTCTAATGAAAAATGCTTGGAGTTGGCTGCTTTTCTAGAAACACCCTGTTACTTACAGTAGCCACATATGTGCAGGCATTAAGAATTAACTGAATCTTCTTTTGGTAGTCTATCTGTTGACAATGTTAACAATTGGAAAAAGAGGTGCTATGAGGTAGAATTCCGTTTTAAAATGAAACTTCATGAAATCTGTAAATGATAAAAGTGTTTTATGATAATATAGTATAGTATAGTATAGTATAGTATAGTATAGTATAGTATAGTATAGTATAGTATAGTATAGTATAGTATAGTATAGTATAGTATAGTATAGTAGAATATAGTTGAAAAAAACCCTGTAAACATATAACTTAAACTGTTAGAATGCAGAGTCTTTTCAGAGTCATGATATGTGTCGTCACAATACATTCTACGGTACTGGAGGGATGGAAAGAACTCACAGTAGCGAGGTGAGCAGACATAACGAAGAAATGATTCAGGCCATTTGTGACAATCTGGTAATACATATAGTCAAACCAAATCAAACTTTATTTATAAAGCGCTTTTCATACAAGAGTTGCATCATAAAGTGCTTTACAGATTAAAATGACCCTACATAAACTACATTCCCATCCCTCCCCCAGACATTTAAAAGCATGGTCAGTTATACCACCCTCCCCCCAACCCAACTCCCATGCGCACACACACAGCAACAGTAAAACAGGACATAGGGCCGAGTACAGATGAACCATGCAAGGAAACGCCATCAGAGGAGCCATCTGCACCGGCAGCAGTACATTAACAGCAGCAGCTGAGGCACCGACACGCAGACCTACAGAGCAATTAAACAGACAATAATAAATAATAATCAGTTAAAAGCTAGGCTAAAAAGGTGAGTCCTCAGCCTGCTCTTAAAAACATGAACAATAAACAATAATGAACAATAATGTTACTAAACCATATTGTAGCATTTTTGTTGCTGAACAGAAAGAGGCAGCCAGGATCTTAGGCATACAAGACAAGGTAAGGCACATTTATTTGTGTAGCACACGTTCACCCACAACGTGATTCAAGGTGCATTAGATGTTTCAGGGAATAATAAAAGCAGCCACAAAACAACAATAAAACCCGAAAACATAAAGGACATTAAAACATACTACTGTTATGACATTCCAGTTATTATTCAGTTAATCACAGGAAGCTCTAAAAGACATAGAAACTGAAAGCTGCTTTTCCATGCCTGGTTTTAACTCTAGGGATGATTTGTAGACTGAGTGGTCTGGGGGGGGGGGGGGTATAGTAACAGTAGATCTTCGACATACTTTGGTGCTAAGTCATTCAGTGATTTATAAACCAGTAAAAGTATTTAGAAGTCTATTCTCTGAGCTACAGGGAGCCAGTGTAAGGACTTTAGAACTGGGGTGATGTGCTCTACTTTCCTGGTTCTAGTGAGGAACACGAGCAGCAGCGTTCTGGATCAGCTGCAGCTGTCTGATTGACTTTTTAGGCAGACCTGTGAAGACGCTGTTGCAGTGATCAATCCGACTAAAGATTAATGCATTGATGAGTTTTTTAGATCTTGTTGGGACATCAGTCCTTTAATCCTAGAAATGTTCTTCAGGTGATAGAAGGCTGACCTTGTTATTTTGCTTTATGTGACTCTGGAGGTTCAGGTCTGAGTCCATTACTACACCTAGATTTCAGGCCTGATCAGTAGTTTCTAGCTGGATTAACTGAAGCTATGTGCTGACTCTCGATCGTTCCTCTTTAGGTCCAAGCATACAGATGTGTGTGTTAACACAATGTCAGTTTAAAAGGATCTTAACCTTAAATAGCCCATTGTTATTTTTTATTAATCTGGAGGGATTATATGTCAAATGCAATGCAATGCAGCAGATCTGATGACAAAAATGAAGAATGATAATGACAATGATAAATTGTTGCTGGGAGTGAGGCTAAAATATATTGAAAACCAGCCAAATAATCTCATACTGTATTATGAATTATGGTTTTCTGAGACCAGAATAATAACATTTCATGTACAATGCTTTTAGTCATACTAAACCTACAATAAAAACATGCTCTATAATAAATTCTAATATGATTATGTGGACAGTATACACTTCACTATCATCAACTTGAAATTTTTACATGATTTTGCTTGTTTTCTTAAGGGGACAGATGACTGGGAAGAAAGAAAGTACGACTGAAACAGCAAACACATTAGGCAAATAGCATCATTAAAGCCAGTTAATCTTCACCTGTTGACTCTGTACTTGTGGGGCACTCCATTCATCTTGTAACCCATTCCAGGAGCTGGTCCGATGTCAGACAGACTAACAAATTGCTTCAACTAATCGTTATTTAATTTACTACCAGCAGTCACAAAGTGACATGAGGTCCATACAGAGTCCAGCTATTTTCTGTATGTTGAACTGGGTTTATTCAAAACATGGTAAAACAAGTTCAGTCATTAGCCTGAGATAGCATTAATCATACTGTGGAGTTCTCTAAGCTCCTGCCTAATGAAATCATGTACCACTGCAGAAACAATGATTGATGTTAAATAGCAGTTTTATATCTTCACTTGTTTCCTCTTCTGTTGTGGTTATAATGGCCTCCAACCACCAAAGTGTTCAATTAAAGATCTATTCACATTATACGGGTTAATCTGTTTTAGTTTGTGTGTGTATTTTTCTGTGTGTGTGTGTGTGTGTGTGTGTGTGTGTGTGTGTGTGTGTGTGTGTGTGTGTGTGTGTGTGTGTGTGTGTGTGTGTGTGTGTGTGTGTGTGTGTGTGTGCGCTCAACCGCAGTCATTTGACTGTCTTTGACCTTTTTGAGGCAAAATCTGCATACAACTGTTTAAACAGGTTTGTCAACGCAATACCAAAGCATAAATGAAACTAAATCAGATGTTTGCTGAAATGTTATTGGTATTATTGAAATGAAAATTTCTTATGCAGCTTAGTCAAAGAAATTATTCATACCCCTGGGAGATTTAGGTTTAAAGTAATCTTTTAATTCGTCCAACACATTTCTTCTGACTGACATTAATAATAATGTTTTGGAGTGACACAGCCAGAGAATATCTGGTGACCTGCAAGACTTGGGGCTCATCGCCAAAAGCAAATTATCAAAACACCAGTGGAAACATGCAAAATGTTGCTCTGCAATTCTAAGGAGGTTTGATTTCTGTAATGCCAATAAAGGTTTTTTCCACTGATTATTGAAAAGGATATAACTGATTTATACATGTTATTTTTATTTAAATCTAAACAAAACCTTTTTTTTCAAAATTGATACTCCTTTTCTATTGTTTTTATTATCCTATGAGAGGCTCCTATTTTATTCCCTGACAGAAATATACCTTTTGGTTGAATTTAGCTTAGATAGATAGACCCTTCAAGGTCCAACATGACTGGGTGCCAGTGCACAAATGATCCATAAAGACACAAATAAGTGTGGAATTACTTGAGTCCTTGCTTAAACCTTGAGGATGAATTAGAGTGGAGACTGTAAACCAGGTCTTCTCATCCAGCAGCAGTGTCTGACCTCACAAATGTGCTTCTGCAAGAATGGTCAAAAGCCTGATCTTAATCCTTGTAAAAAGCCCTCCAAGAAGAGTTGCAACTGGTAGCGCAGCAGACATCATATTAAATACATGGATTAAGGTTAGATGCCACTATAGTGGATATATGTGAAGGCACATAATGGAATACTGTATCACAAAAAGTGTGCATACAATTCAATGAAAAAATATTATGGTTTTCAAATTCAATTCAAATTCAAAATACTTTATTGATCCCAGAGGAAAATTAAGTGTTGTTGAAGCTCATACAATTAATTCTTTAAGGAGTTGTTGTAGATCATGATGGCTGTGTGTGTTTAAAGTGAGTGAGTGAGCGTGTGTCTGCGTGTGTGTGTGTGTGTGTGTGTGTGTGTGTGTGTGTGTGTGTGTGTGTGTGTGTGTGTGTGTCTGTGTGTCTGCGTGTGTGTGTGTGTGTGTGTGTGTGTGTGTGTGTGTGTGTGTGTGTGTGTGTGTGTGTGTGTGTGTGTGTGTGTGTGTGTGTGTGTGTGTGTGTGTGTGTGGGTGGGTGGGTGTGTGTGTGTGTGTGTGTGTGGGTGGGTGTGTGTGTGTGTGGGTGTGTGTGGGTGTGTTAGTGTGTGTGTGTGTGTGTGTGTGTGTGTGTGTGTGCACAGTTTGCATAAAGCTGTGTGCAGACTTCATAAATTGTCTTAAATCTCACCTGATTTACCGTCATTAGACATAATCAAACATGTGTATCTCCACCATCACTTTGATTAGCTCATTGATATCATTGTAAAATCTGATCATCTCCATTAACTTTATCTTTCACAATTTCATGCTGGGTTAAAATGTGAAATCAGTTATGGTCTTTAATTTGAAATACGACGCCCTATTCATCCGTGCGTGTGTGTGTGGGAGGGTGTCAGGAAGATAAATGACCTCAATGTCGTGTGGGCAGCCAAGAGTCTTGTCATTAGCAAACACCACAGAGAAGGAGGAAATCAAATGCAACTGTGTTTAACTTTTTATAGCATGTCTCTGTCATTTATTCCCACTAAACTGACAGAGTGAACATTTACAGGGCGACAGAGAGACAAAGAGAATGAAGCTCAGAGGGCTGAAAAGCCTTGGTTTTTTTCTGCTAAGATGAGACAGTATTCATTGTACAGGTGTTGTAATGTAGCAGAATCCTCCAGAACAGAGCAAGACAACGTTGGACTCATGTTATAGGCTTCATAAAATATAGATATGTTTATTTTCTTAGGTTATTTAATTAATATGAGCTCTTTTCTGAGACAGAATTCTGATTTATTTATTTTTATCATTTATTCACTCCACTGACAGCAGTCCCTTCCACACATCACTCAAAGATCTGAAATATATTTACTGTTTGTTTAATTGATAAATAGGCTGGGCTAATAAAGAATCATTAAAACTCATACATTTTAACTCTACAATCATTAAAAACTAATCTTTGGTTTTAGTGTAATGCGTTGAAGAAGAAGCGAACCACAACCACAAGTGATACAATCGTATTCTGAGGAGAATTATTGAAGAAAAAAAACAGGCATGTGTGGAAAACATGAAGGCAGCATCAACCCAGGAGAGGAACACAAGGAGAAACCTGGGATGGAACTGAATAAGCATATATAGCAGGCTGAGCAAATGAACATTCTGGCCTAGAGTGACTAAAAGTGAGAGCAATAGATCCTGGGGAGGAGACGAAGTGAGAATAATCAGCGAAATTATTAGAGCTGAGGCAGGGAAAACGGCAAGAAATGAACATAGTGATTACACTAAAACAGGAACACAAAGGGATCAGACCTATCAAAAACAAAGGAACAAGTAAATAATTACAAAGCAGACCACAAAAAGACACTAAGAATATAAAGAAAACCTTAGAATTAACTAAATATGGAATGCCAAATGTGCCAAAACCAAATCAATGTTAAAATCAAAGTCCTAAGGATCTGGAACATAAGAGACAGCAGACAAAGTAGATCCACATGGTAGATTTTTTATTTAACTCCTCCAAACTGTAGCCTACCTGGGGCTCTTTTTCTTTACCTCTGAATTTTGCTATGCTAGGAGCATAATGGTCAGTCTTGAAATAGCACTGTAGTGGTTATGTAACACTGAAGTTTGAGGACAGAAAAAGACCCCAGGGAATGCATGTTTAACATTTATTTAACATTACTAGATTATGGGGTGTCGCGTAGCGTAGTGGTTAGTGTGGGCACCCCATGTACAGAGGCCTGAGTTCTCGACGCGGTCACCCCCGGTTTCGAGTCCCGTCCCAGTGGACCTTTGCTGCATGTCTTCCTCAACCTCTCTCCTCCTTCTATGTACTGTCCACTGTCAAATAAAGGCCACTGTGGCCACAAAAACCTTATAAAAAACATTACTAGATTATAAATGACTCCAAAAAAAGCTGAAAAGTTTGGTGGGGTTTTATGTTGTAACTACATAGGAATTACAGAAGAAAACCTTTATGTGGCATCAGCAGGAAGAGCAGTTGTCTGGCAATTCAGTCATTTGTTAGTTTGATTCCAGCTTCCTCAGCACATGTTGAAGAGTCCTTGAGCAAGGCAATGAACTCTAAGTTGCATAATAAACTGCATATTTGTGCATACGTGTGTGAACCCAAAAAGAAGAACCAGAAACAATAGACAGGGGCAGGCTCTTATCATTAAAAACATATTCTGATAACCCAGAAACACCGTGCCCCACCCTTCTTGTTGATCACTCAACTAATTTGTTTAGAGATGCTTGATGCGAGAGTTTCCAGTAAGCTGGTGTAAATGTCGCTTTATGAAGGGCCTCTGAAGTCTGGAACTGACATGTTTTTGTAAACCTCCATTGCCATCTATCTCCAAATGTTTGCAGTGGGATTAAAAACAGAGCAACATACAGGTTCAAAAGAGAAACATTGTGCCCATGGAAGAAGATGTTTTCATGTTGAAAGACCCTGTGATCATGTGATCACCTCACAGATGAGGGTCCTTGGTCAGAGGGATTCCCACTGCAACATCTCCTCACAGTTTGATGCGAGGTCTGCTGCGAGGTAGTGGAGGAAGCTCATATATATATATATATATATATATATATATATATATATATATATATATATATATATATATATACTGTGTGTACAGGGCCATTCTCTCCAATTTCCTAACACTTTGCTTTAAAGTACACAGTTCTGAATACACCCAGGGAGCCGACCTCCTATGGCTATTTACCTTCTTTTTTTAGAGGGCTATATTGTCTAATCCTACATACAATCAGGAAGTTACACTATGAGCCAGACCATTAATTTGTAAAGTGGTATAGATTAAATTCTTGCTCTATGCTGTGTTGTTATGTGATACTGAGGAATAACTGACAAACTACTGTCTATTGTTTAGTGAAGCTGTGTTTACCCCTGCTGAAACCTCTCCTAAGATCTACAAGCTTTTCAACATATGCGCACTGTCAGGCCCAACCACTAAGCATCCATCAGGCGCCCAGTAAAGCTGGTTTTTTTCCACTTCTGGTTGTGGAGAAAAGCTAAATGCTTCAATATAAATTTATTAGTTCCAGAGGATAAAATGACATATCAAACTGAACGGGATTGTCATCCAGTTAAATGATATGAATGAAAGAAATAAAGATAATATTGTTACAGCTAAATGTTTGCAGATATTTGTAATCAATCATCTTTGTAGAAGAAGCTAAGAGACAAAAAGTGGCAATCACTGAAAAGGGAAGAGGGGGAAATATTTGCTAAGAAGTGATTGCATCCATAGCTCTGCATTTTCTCATTCTTCTCTTTGAGAACCTATGAATATGAGTTCATAAACTGATATGTTCATTAAATGATATCCATCATGTAAACCAATGAAGGACATTTTGTAATAACATTTATTCTACAAACAATGTTTAATTGGACACTGCTTCAACCTGAACTGAATCTGCATATTGTTGAAACCAGATATTTGCTGTATAAAGACACATAACCTGATATTGAACTTACAGCCTGACATTTAATCAGACTATATCAGTTACTGTTTTAGCTCACTTAGAATTACTAAGGTTATTTTTACTTGTAGAATACAAGAATAATGACAGAGAGAATTTTTATAACTTTTTTAAATTCCAAAAGTTTACATCCATTTTCTCAGCATTTATATAATTGTCTTCAAACTGTATAACTAAGGTCAAACATTTTGGATTTCCTCCTCAAGCTTCCCAGAATAGTTTGCTGGAATATGAACCCATTCCTTTAGGGAGAACCGGTGTAACTGAGCCAGGTTTGTAGGCCACCTTGCTCACACACACCTTTTCATCTGCCCACTAATATATAGATAATAGGGACTGAGGTCAGGGCTTTGTGATGGTCACTCCAGAACATTGACTTTGCTGTCCTTAAGCCACTTAGCAACCAATATGCTGGTATACTGAGGGACATTGTCCATTTGGAAGATCCAAACTTTAACTTCCTGACTGATGTTGCCAGTATTTCCCTATCTTCTTTCCTCATGACATTATTTGTTTTGTGAACTGGATCAGTCCCTTCAGCAGTTTTTTTGTCTGTTTTTAAAGTGTGGTGAGATGATATTTGTTGTGAATTGGTGCTATATAAATAAACCAGTAATTTCATAATATTTTATTATCATTAGTTTTATTGTGGCAGAGACTGTACTGTGCAACTGTAACGGTGACCCAGATCTAAATTATATATATATATATATATATATGTGTGTGTGTGGCCTATATATATGGCCTATATATATGTTTTTTTTTTTTTTTGCCCAAATCTCTTTTAACTGTATTGTACTGGGATTATTAATATATTGGATGGGATGTAATACATCTACATTTTATTGGAGTTTATTGGATTGAACTGAGTTGACCTTTATGTCCATCCATGTGACCTTTATCCTATGCAGTGTTGCGGGGGGGCGACCTTTATGTTAACAGTTTTATATATGATGTATTGGTTGATATGAAGGTGTCTATATTATAATATTCTTCCTGTGAAGATTTGCCTTAGAACTTTTCAACAAAAACAGACTTTTACAATGAGATTCAGACTGTTGCTATGAGTAATAGTTTCACACTGAAGTTCTGTCGGGTTAAAATGGCTTTAGTTTAAGTCTGAACCATTTCCTATCTGCTCACAAGCAGTTCGATGTTGTCTCTACCGAGATCAAAGCACATTGTGAATTTATTTGGACACTATATTATTGTAGTTTTACACCTTTTCCAGATCAACTTTCAGACAAGATTAGATTAAACAAGTATAGATGAGAAATCCTTCAGATTTATCTCCACCTTCACCATATATCACCACCCACAGTATGCATTTAATGTGCTTCCTCTCTTACTGGAGGACTAGGCCAAACCAAATGTCAATGACAAACATACAAAAATAAGTGGATGCTTAAAATGCACCACCGCAACCACACAAACAACCGCACACACACACAGAGCGGTGGGTGGGAAAGGAAATCCCCTCTGCATATTTCTTAGCTCCAGTTATGAGTACATGTCTGACATTAAGCTAACGGCTTCTGCAACATCTGGTTCGAGCTTGGAATTTTTCTGTAGCTGCATAAACATTATCAGACATACCACATGTTGCAGTAAGATGTAGCTAATTTTAGGAAGTGAGCAAAGCCAAAATCCCATTTTATACTGACAAGTCTAATTTGATTCCAAAATTAAACCTCGTAGCAGTGTTGTTGTTTATTGATTCTCTGGTGTATTACACAAGTGAAAATGCCAGTTCTGCGTCATAAATGTCAATGTGTAATATTAAATGTAAAAATTTAATTTTTAGTCTTCCTATTTACAGTATTTAGTGAAAAAAAGGTATGCATGTTATCCATCAAAACTTATAAGAATAACAATAATAAAATAATAAAATTAACTATAAAATAAGGAATCATTGCACTAGTTTATCCACTGCTGGATCTGATCTGTCTAGAAGATGTTATGGGAACCTTAAAGACTCACAGTGAATTTCTCTTGAAACGTAAAGATTGGGACCAGGGCCCTAAATTACAAAGCAGCTTCAGCATATCTGGGTTTCTTAAACAGATCCAACGGAACTACACCTGACAGTGAAGACTGACCTCCATGGGTACTACAAAGCTGATATCAGCTTGAGTCAATCCAGGGCTACTGAGCATGTGCAGAGTTAGAAGAAGCTGGAATGAATTCAGAATGAAGCAGAGAAATATAAGAAATATGGCCACAACAAGAACAAAAAAAGGACATATTATAAAAGCATGAACATATCTCACATTTTGTTATCAGTTATTTTGTTTTTGCCATTCAAAAGCCCCAACTGTTTTAAATTCTATTTACACTTTAACATACAGTCGACACCCAGCATTCGCAGGGTACTCATTAGAGCCGTTTTCAGACAGAAGTTCTGGAATATTTGCAGACAATTCCATCCGGTCTTTAACCGGAGTTGTGTTTTTCAAACACACCATTTTTTTCCTGGAACATTGCCTTTCGGCTGCTTTCACACAGCAAGAAATGTACCGGAGGATCCTGATGAATATCTGTGGGGTGGGGGGTGCGGGGGAGTGTGTGTTTGGGGGGGGTCTAGGTGGATATGACGTAAACTTAGTGCGGCGGGAATACGTCATTACCCCAAATAAATGTATTATTGCAAAGATGGTAGACGAAACTGCAGATCTACTCGCAGCGCTCGTCTTTGTGATGTGTGCAATTTTACACACATGGAAACCTTTGAGAGACATCGATGAAAAAGCTGAAAGGAAAATAATGACATTTACGTCATCAACGTGTGCGCTCACAGCGTTCCCTGCCCCTCTCCCCTTTTCCCCACCGCCCCACACCCCTGCAGTTTTCGCGGAACATTACCTGACATTATTTTCTCTCGAGATCTGATGCGATACTTTGGCTGTTGTGGACGAGCATTGTAATAATGCAAATGAGGAGCGTGTTGATTGGTGGCAGGAAGGAGGGGGTTGACACCGCAGGTAACGCTTCAGCATATCTAACCCATATCTACTACTCCCGCTAGCATACAATAGCCACATTAGCAGTTAGCTGCTGTTTGTTACACACAGTAGAGCAATAAAAACACAGCCCTACAGTTTCAATTGCAGGCAAGTCTCTGATTGTTGGAATGGCCCCTATTTCCAAACGGAGCTTCGATGCCAACGTTTCTGCATCTTTCACGGTGGAGTTCGTACTTCGAATCGGTGATGTGTCGGTTGCGAACGAACCGGCTCTGAGAGCTAACTCTTTGAAGTGAACGATGGGAGCCGGCTCGTCATTGGGAGCCGTTTTGTTTTTGTTTTTTTTATTTCCCCCCCCCCCGGTTGTTTTGGTACATTTGGTACACATCGTTTTGCATAAATTTTGGTAATAAATACACTTTAAGCAACAGAAAATCTGAGGAGCCATTTGGGAGCCGAAAGAGCCGGCTCTTTATGGTGAGCCAAGCCAAAAGAACTGACTCTCCAAAAAGAGCTGGAATTCCCATCACTAGAATTCAGTAATGGTGGCGGTTGACTGAATATGAGGGGGAGGGGCGAGGGGGAGGGGCGAGGGGGAGGGGCTCACCTGAAGGCTGAGCTTCTGCTGGTGTAGCTCATGGGGTCCCTGAGGCATCTAACCCCCCTGACCACAAGGAGGTGGCAATGCCTCAGGGGGAAGACCTAACAATAAAATACAAAAAATAAAATGAAATATTGTCTCCTCGGATTTGAGCAACTATGGCATTTATCAAAATTGAATGGCCTATATCAAATATAGCATATAATATTATATTATAATATATAATATTCAAATGCAACAATAACAAGCAGTGAGCTGCTACTTTACAGCATTGCTTGTTAATTTGTTTTTACCTGCAAATCAAGTTCTGGATGTTTTTAGGAGTGTTAAAGTGAATGGTGGGTAACATGTGGTTTGGTGGGTAGAGTAGTTCTTGTAATCAGAGGATTATTTGTTTGATTCCAGCTTCTGCCTGTTACGTGTCAATGTGCCCCCCCCCCCCCCCCCACAATGCCTACCCATCTGTGTATAGGTGTATGAATGTGTGATCGTTTGTGAGTGTGAATGGGTGAATGTTCGCTCCTGCATAATGTGCTTTGAGGGGTTTGCATGACTAGAAAAGCAGCATAGAAGTTCAAAGCATTTAATGGTGAACAGTAGATTGGCAAACCTCCACCTGACTGAAATCTTTTTTGAGTCCCGAGTATTCAGCGCTACATCTGCTTCTCCTTTACAGGTCCTGGCCACTGCTGTTGCTTCTGATTCTGTGATTAGACACTGTGTGTGCTAACTGGACCCTCTCTACAGATGATGGTGCTCAGTACTCCTGACTACTCACTACTCCTGCTTTGTCTTCTACTGTCTCTACCTGCTCTGCTGTTTGCCTGCATTGTTCTACATCACAACAGCTGTCCATGCTGAGAAAGCCCACCTTGAACATTAGATTATCTATATTTTAATTACATCTTAAATAATGTTTTTATCAACACTTCCTAAAATCAGCCATTTTTACTGTTTTTATATTGGTTTTATTAAGAGATTTGACTAAAGCTCCACTCACATTCTCACAGGTCACTTTCTACAATGCAGTGAAAAAATTCAACTCAAGTTATCAGAAAACCTTAGCACTGTCTTGAATAATAACTGCTATACCATGCACTGTTAAATAGTGATATTAATATTGCAGAATCTCCAGTTCCATAGACACATAATTCCACAGCTGGAATTACACTGGAAGACTGCTGATGTTCAGTGAGAGCAGAAAGTCTCTAGACTCAGCAACACTTAGTCTTTGTGACCATTTCAACAAATTTTGATATCCCATTTAATAAAGAAATATATTATGTCTAGCAGAAGGACATCAGCACAATCCTTTGATTTTAACTTTTATTTCATTACGTTTAATATCCCACTTTACAGTATACGTCACGCATGCCAATGCTGCTGGGTGCTAAGGCTAGATAAACAAACCGCATATACCAATTGAAAACACACACAGAGAGTGCTTTGACCTAGATGAGAAGACAGAAATTGTATGTAAAATTCAAATGCATCTGACAAATGACCAAATATAAAATGGAGGAGGTTGTTTTGACGGAGAAAGACAGACCAGGGGCTTTTCCTTATGGTAACCCTCAAATTATCGATTGCCAGAACTGAAGCGCTGGCTCGAATGTCACTGTCAAAGTAAAAATGTGTCACTATGAGAGGCTATTGAAAAGGTGCGGAGATTTATCGCAATGAAAATCCAAGTTTATCCTGGAGTAGATGGTGGAAAATGGTACAAACTAAAAAAGAAAGGACTCGCTAGCCAAACACCTGTTACATCCGTTACCGTGACAACACCTGACAGCGGCTGGACCACGTTCCCGTCTGTGGACATCCCTGCGATGTTTACCTATGGACATGTTTACCACTACTTAATTGAGTCCTGCGCTCACTTTAATCCTGATGATAACAGTGGCAGCAGTGAAGAGGATTCGGACAGAGATCGTGGGTATACAGCTGCTATGAAGCCACTCAGGAAGGAGGAAAAAACTGATGGAGAGTGAGTTTGTGGAAGATTTACAAGACAACAAAAACGAAGAACACTTTTTGCGAGCACATATTCAGTGTTCAATGAAAAATGAGAACCCTTTAGATGTGCTGCTTGTTTTGAGGTACTTCAGTGGATTCGTGTCAAAGGCAAGTTGTAACTGTAAGTCATCAGCCCTAGCAAGGTGTGCACACATTGTGGCACTGCTTCTAAAACTCATAGAATACACACACAAAAACAGACATGGTGGCAACACTACCTACTTCAAAAGCCTGTGTTTGGAACAGAGGTAGAAATGTTAAAAAAAATCCCAAAACTCTGCATGAAGCAAAATACATTTAAATATATATATTTATACATACATATAAATCCGCTCTTCCACATAAATACTGCCAGCGCTTTGCTTTGTCTGTCTTTAACTTGGCCCGTTCCCTTTCCAGCTGTGTCACATTGTCGTGGACCTTACCCAGTTTGAAAAGGGGATAAAAAATGTCCCCACCGACATCCGATCTGGGTATCTAGAGTCCGATTTGCACAACCCCCAACAGCAGTGCTTAGTACCTTCCCGTTTGAACATCTTTAGGAGACAGGACCACGTCATCTGCAAAAAGCAGAGACCCGATCCTGAGGCCCCCGAAACGGATCCCCTCAACACCTTGGCTGCGCCTAGAAATCCTGTCCATGAAAGTTATGAACAGGATCGGTGACAAAGGGCAACCTTGGCAGAGTCCAACTCTCACTGGAAACAAGCCCGACTTACTGCCGGCAATGCGAACCAAACTCTGGCACCGGTCGTACAGGGACCTAACAGCCCTATCAAGGGGCCCGGTACCCCATACTCCCGGAGCACCCCCCACAGGGCCCCCCGAGGGACACGGTCGAACGCCTTCTCCAAGTCCACAAAACACATGTAGACCGGTTGGGCGAACTCCCACGCACCCTCCAGGACCCTGCTGAGGGTGTAGAGCTGGTCCAGTGTTCCACGGCCAGGACGAAAACCGAATTGTTCCTCCTGGATCCGAGGTTCGACTATCCGTCGGACCCTCCTCTCCAGAACCCCTGAATAGACCTTACCAGGGAGGCTCAGAAGTGTGATCCCCCTGTAGTTGGAACACACCCTGTGGTCCCCCTTTTTAAACAGGGGGACCACCACCCCGGTCTGCCAATCCAAGGGAACTGCCCCCGATGTCCACGCAATATTGCAGAGCCGCGTTAACCAACACAGCCCCACAACATCCAGAGCCTTGAGGAACTCCGGTCGAATCTCATCCACCCGACGACCTCGGTGACCTCAACACCAGAGATTGGAGAGCCCGACCCCAAGTCCCCAAACCCTGCTTCCAGATTGGAAGGCGTGCTGGTGGGATTGAGGAGGTCTTCGAAGTATTCCATCCACCGACCCAAAACGTCCCGCGTCGAGGTCAGCAGCACACCATCCCCACTGTAAATAGTGTTGGTGGCAGACCGCTTTCCCCCCCTGAGACGCCGGATGGTGGACCAGAATCGCTTCGAAGCCGCACGGAAGTCGTTCCCCATGGCCTCTCCAAACTCCTCCCACACCTGAGTTTTTCCCTCCGCAACCATCCGAGCCGCACTGCGCTTGGCCTGCTGGTACCTATCAGCTGCTTCAAGGGTCCCACAAGCCAAAAAGGTCCGATAGGACTCCTTCTTCAGCCTGACAGCATCCCTTACCGCTGGTGTCGCTTCTGCAGCCGAGGATCGGACCGCCAAGGTCCCCGCCTTCGGCCGCCGCCCATCCTACACAGCACCCGACCCCTATGGCCCCTCCCACAGGTGGTGAGCTCATGGGAAGCGGGACCCATGTAACCTCTTCGGGCTAGAGGCCCGGCCACCAGGCGCTCGCCAACATGCCGTGGTGTCGTTTTTCTAAATGCTGCACACGTGTTGTCAAATTGATGAAAATGTTTTCTCAATTTGCTTGTGTTTTGTCTTTTTGTATGTGTTTTCTTAAGTTGCGTGCTGTGACCTTTCAGGGCCACCGTAGTTCTCTGTGTATTGCAAAAAAAATATTTTTGGGAGAAATGATTTCCTCTTTACCGGGGCAAAATTGGGCCACGGTGGCATGGAGATAGAAGAATAAATCTAGTTACACACCTTATTCTTAGAGGAGTCTTATTAAGCCTCAAAAACTACAGAACCTGGGATCTCAGTACGTGATCTCTTGGGTTAATTACACTGTAAAAACGACAACTCAAAATTGTTCACCATACTAACATTTTTGCATTCACTGACAACAAAATTGATAGTTGGAACTTGAACTATCTGTTGTAAGCCACTTGAACTCACTGTCAGATGTTTCTGAGGAAAAGTTCATCTTACTTCATAAATTGAGTTGATTTTATTTTGAAGTTGTAGTTGACAGCCAGTTAGAGCAAGGTCAACTTATCTGCGCATGCTTAATTGAAATTTGTCAAGGCAACCAGCTGCTACGGGGTTTCCAAGGATTTTCCCAGGAGTTCCCTGAAAGTTTGCGTCTGCCATCTTGTCACGATGCCAGCGGTAACTTTCCCTGAGGTCTTTGTTGAAGAGAAACATTCTCTCTAACAGGTAAGCTAATTATATAAATATGTATATGCAATTGGCATTTGTTTTAAATTTCATTGCGGGGAAAAAAACTAAATCGATAAATCATAACCAGGCGAGGCGTTTTTGGCAATACAAGATCCCCCACTAGCTAATCGGTTAGAAGCTAGCTTATTTTTAACAGCTAAGCTCAATATAATGATTGTTCACATATTAATTGTAAGATTTGTGTTGCCGTTATGTTTGTTATTCTTGATGAATGATTGTTTCATGCACATCTGCTTTGCTCATTGACATGAAACCTAAGCACGGCGGTGGTTATAGTTTATATTGCTGCTCATGACCATCCTGCAACCAAGGTAATGTAGAACTAAGGTGCTAAATCTCTGATGCAAAACTTCGGATTGATACTGTAGTTATTAAATATTGATACGATCGTTTTTAAACAAATGCTGTTCTTTAAATTTTTTTTATTCATCAAAGAATCATGAAAAAAAATTATCATAGTTTCCAAAATATTGTGTTTTGGAATATTGTATTGTATTTGAAATATTGTATTGTATAGTGACACTGAAGTAATGATTTTGAAAATTCAGCTTTGACATCAGAGGAATAAATTATATTTTGAAATGTATTCAAATAAGATTTTAAATTACGTGATGACGTGAATGGTTGCGAAGTATGTAACTGTGTTCATTTTCTCCTCTTATTTTTGTGCTAGGTTTTCTTTGCAGCTTTACCAGCGCCAGTCAAGAGCGTCTGCTGAAATTGTATCGTGCAAGGAAGGGTGCCGTAAGTCGAGAGATGGAAACCCTTTTGGAAATGCTTGATAAACAGGTTGTTATGTTGACTACAAGGCCTTCAATTTGTCTACTAATATTTAAACCAATAATCAAGAAGGAACTACCAAGCTGGCACTCTGCACTTTTGATGTAATATAACTTAATTATTGTTTTGCGTCAGCTACATTGGTGAGCAAGTTCCATCTTGATTGACTATTTTATACAGTAATATTTAAAGGATACGTTTATGGTTTTGCACTTTCAACCCCCTCTCTGGGTTGATGAAATAGTGTTTGACACCAGAATTTTGACTATTGGTCAAGTGTTGAGCTTTTGGCTGATGTAGAATCGGCCCTGCCATGCTTCAGAATGGCTAGCTACGTGCATTCACAAACCTGTCTTTAAATCAACCCTAAACATTCGCTGAGTGTTTGTCAAACACTCTAGCCTATTTCATCCAAGATAACCCAGAAAGGGGGCTCAAAGTGCAAAATAGTGAACTTATCCTTAAAGGAGAACTCTGGTAAATTTTGACACTGAGCTCATTTTTTGGGGGGGTAAATTTGTAGTGCTGTCAGTACAGGGAACAACAACAAAAATCGGTGTTGCCTCCACCGTCTTATGCTCTTTTTATAATTTACATCCTGTTGACTTAAATGGGGCAAGTTTTAAACCTGCTTTTAGCCTCTTTAACATCCTTGATGTGTCATTACAAGTGCCCAGCCATGTTAGATGATTCCTTCAGAGTGAACATGGTTTTCGGTCAAGGTCCACAGTAGTCGATTGTCGAGTTCACTCGCGTGATCATAGGTAACTGATCGTTCACGTGAACTTGACAATCGACTACTGTGGACTTAGACCGAATCGATCTTTCACATCTACTGCAGTCAGATCACTCTTAAAAGAAAAAAAGAAACACTAACAAACTAACAGAGCTTGCAATTATTTTATCTCCCTACATGCACAATTGTGGAGATGTAAATACAAATGCACATGCACATTTCACAGAGCTAAACATAAGTATTTGTCTTTATATTCTTCCAAAACAGACATCTGACATCACAAGTCATCGCAGACAGGCAGCTGTGGAAGGTTTTCAGTCTTCTGCGGGAGAAGACTGAAGCTTTTCTCTAGATGCCTGGTGAGTGCAGCTTGGAAGACCTTCAGCTTTTAGTAGTGTCGGATAGCAACGAGGCCATACACAAATAGACATCACTCTTTATTGAATAGTTTTCTACAGGACATTATTTCAGTGGTGTTTTTGTTTTGTCAGGCAACTGATGCGGATGACAAACAGATGGAAGGCATCAAGATGGGGGTCCTCACAGTGCTTGATGATGATAACGCAGTCATTAGTATTGCCCTTGTGTTGGAGAAAACTATTGTCCTGAAAGACATCCCAGACACCCCAACTGCACTTGCGTATCTTTTTGGCTTGCTTTATGCCCTAAACATGGAGTTCCCAAAAGACATCAGGTATACCTTTGAAGCTATCCAGCACATTTTCACAGCGTGTCCGGAGCTTCAAGACCAAGCTGTTAAACCAGTGATTCATTTTCCATGGGGAAGATTTCTTTTAACATGTCTGTTTATTTATGTTGGGATATTTTGTAAGTTTTCACATAGACCACCTTATAGTTTTTATGTTGTTCCTTTATTTTGACTAAAACCAAATCTGTTATTTGTAGATGTCATATAACTGTCACGAGACTATTGATTTTTTTTTCTCAGTAGAAGCAAGCATTGTTTCAGCATTGCTGTTATAATCTGCATCTTTGCTGGTGTGGCAAGTGTCCATGGGGAAGATTTCTTTTAACATGTCTGTTCATTTATGTTCAAATATTTGGTAAGTCTTCACATAGACCACCTTATAGTTTTTATGTTGTTCGTTTTGGTTTCCCCAATTTACTGACATGTGCCTTATTTGCTCTGGACACAAGTGCTTTATTTGAACTAAAAACAATTTTTTTATGTGTAGTTGTCATATTACTGTCAAGAGACTACGGTATTGATTGTTCAGTAGAAGCAAGCTGTGCTTCACCAGTACTGTTATAGCCAGCATGTTTGCATTTTTGGCTAATTTCAAAGTTCAGATAATTCAGAAAGTTTGGATAATTTGGCTTTTTCAGCTGTGGATTTACACCTTTCTGAATTAATACTTAGGCACTATACAACTGTTTATCGGTCATCTTATGCAATATTGCATTATATGTAAGGTCTCACCAAGATTCGGAAAGTAAAAAAAAAAAAAAAAAACTTCCCATATGGTAATGAAACCTGATGTATTTGCTTTGGGCATAAGATTACTTGTTTAAATTGTAGAATTGTAAAGCTGTTTGCGCCAAAGTCGTTTAAATAAACATGCATAAATTAACTGGTTTACTGTGAGTGGATGATTTAATGGGGGGGGGTTTAAACTCAAAATAGTAAATTATTACAGGGGATGGTAATCTGAATTCATTTTCCTCATCTTAACCTATTTTCTATCTATTTTATGAGAACAATTCTGGTGGATCTGGAGGGGAATTTCACCCATTGTTGGCCGAAAACAAATTTTATTTTTTTTTTTATTATGAAAAAGTACTGCATGTGCAGCACTAAATCAAATACATAATTTATTACTGAACATGTTAATAAATACACATTTTCCTAAAAGTTTTTGTGTTGCTCTTTTTGTAAACTGTTTTTTGATTTCTTGTTTAGGACATGAAGCAGCAACGGGAGGGTGATGAGAGGAGAGGAGGGACCGGGATGGAATGACTGTTTTCTGTTTGTCAATTTATGCTTTGTCACATTGGTTATTTATTGTTCGATGGTTGTTATAAATAAATTCATTAAAACAAATGGTAAATATCAAGTCATTTTATTAACAGTTACATTATTATTAAAGTTTTTTTTTAAAGATATCAACATAAAGCTTACTGTGAAGAAAAAGAAATAGCAAAATTGACAGGGGAATAAATTATTTTGTAGTTATTTGTAGTTATCCATGCACGATTAACCTGAATGACCTCTTCCTGGACCATTCTTTGAGCTTTATTAGAATAAACAGGCAGTTTTCCTGGATCGGCTGTATAAAGATCAGATAGGTGGATGAAGTGTTCCAGCTGAGACCTCTGGTTCGTCTTTTCTGGTTGACGATGGGAACATCAGGGTTTAGGGAAGCTTCTTTGCACTGTCCACTGCATCGTCCAGGGCTGACTCAATCAACAGCTGCCACATCACAAAGACATGTTCAGAAGACAGTTTGTCCCACCAGAGAGCACCGCTGATTTCTCCAAACCAGCCTCATCCTTTGCTACATCATCTTCAAGCTCATCACCAGGGGCCACAATGTCACCAGCACTGAGGCAGGTGTGGAGAAGAGCTCATGCTGTCATGACCTGCAATGGTGCCAAAATTAATGGTGTTCTACTGGCTGTTTAAAAAAATCTATTCAGTTTATTTATTCAGAAAGTGCAGATTTGCAAGACACCACCAGGTTAAAAAATGATATATATTCAACTTCAAAAATACTTACAGGTCCTTCTCAAAAAATTAGCATATTGTGATAAGTTCATTCTTTTCCATAATGTAATGATAAAAATTAAACTTTCATATATTTTACATTCATTGCACACCAACTGAAATATTTCTGGTCTTTTATTGTTTTAAAACTGATGATTTTGGCATACAGCTCATGAAAACCCAAAATTCCTGTCTAAAAAAATTAGCATATTTCTTCCAACCAATAAAAGAAAAGTGTTTTTAATACAAAAAAAGTCAACCTTCAAATAATTATGTTCAGTTATGCACTCAATACTTGGTCGGGAATCCTTTTGCAGAAATGACTGCTTCAATGCGGCGTGGCATGGAGGCAATCAGCCTGTGGCACTGCTGAGGTGTTATGGAGGCCCAGGATGCTTCGATAGCGCCCTGGAGCTCATCCAGAGTGTTGGGTCTTGCGTCTCTCAACTTCCTCTTCACATTATCCCACAGATTCTCTATGGGGTTCAGGTCAGGAGAGTTGGTAGGCCAATTGAGCACATACCATGGTCAGTAAACCATTTACCAGTGGTTTTGGCACTGTGAGCAGGTGCCAGGTCGTGCTGAAAAATGAAATCTTCATCTCCATAAAGCTTTTCAGCAGATGGAAGCATGAAGTGCTCCAAAATCTCCTGATAGCTAGCTGCATTGACCCTTCCCTTGATAAAACACAGTGGACCAACACCAGCAGCTGACATGGCACCCCAGACCATCACTGACTGTGGGTACTTGCCACTGGACTTCAGGCATTTTGGCATTTCCTTCTCCCCAGTCTTCCTCCAGATTCTGACACCTTGATTTCCGAATGACATGCAAAATTTGCTTTCATCCGAAAAAAGTACTTTGGACCACTGAGCAACAGTCCAGTGCTGCTTCTCTGTAGCCCAGGTCAGGCGCTTCTGCCGCTGTTTCTGGTTCAAAAGTGCCTTGACCTGGGGAATGCGGCACCTGTAGCCCATTTCCTGCACACGCCTGTGCACGGTGGCTCTGGATGTTTCTACTCCAGACTCAGTCCACTGCTTCCGCAGGTCCCCCAAGGTCTGGAATCGGTCCTTCTCCACAATCTTCCTCAGGGTCCGGTCACCTCTTCTCGTTGTGCAGCGTTTTCTGCCACACTTTTTCCTTCCCACAGACTTCCCACTGAGGTGCCTTGATACAGCACTCTGGGAACAGCCTATTTGTTCAGAAATGTCTTTCTGTGTCTTACCCTCTTGCTTGAGGGTGTCAATGATGGCCTTTTGGGCAGCAGTCATGATATGTCTTTTCATGATATGCTAATTTTTTGAGATAGGAATTTGGGGTTTTCATGAGCTGTATGCCAAAATCATCAGTTTGAAAACAATAAAAGACCAGAAATATTTCAGTTGGTGTGCAATGAATCTAAAATATATGAAAGTTTAATTTTTATCATTACATCATGGAAAAGAATGAACTTTATCACAATATGCAAATTTTTTGAGAAGGACCTGTATATATATATATATATATATATATATATATATATATATATATATATATATATATATATATATATATATATATATAATATATACGTAGATGAAACTAGCTGAAATTAACTTGTATTTCTGTAGAACTAAACAAAATAGAGAGAAAGGTATTTACAAAGGTTTTTAGTGGCAGAATTGGATTGAGGAAGACTTGCGGGCTAAGTACTTTATTGGAGTACATTAACTGGACGTACAATTATTGTTTTTGTTCGAGATGATGGTTCTGTGGATATGCCAGCACAGCTAAGAACGTTGAGTTGGACATTACATTATTTTTCTTTCTGAGTGTATCAGGACAGTTTCAGCAGCGAGTAGCGTCACTGATCAAAGCAGCAGAAAATTAAGGAGAATTGACACGAAAGAAGCAGGGCTTGTCGCTGTGTTTTCTGTTTGCTGTTATTAACTGGTTTGCGAGTAACATTTCTTATTTTTACAAAGCCGGTTGTTTGGCGACGTCTGCCCATTTCTCTCTGAATCAGCTCGACTTAACCACCGCTCCCGCTGAGTGACAATGATCTTTTATAAAGTAAGATGGCTCACTCATATACACAAGCAGATACACAGCAGAGTCGCAACTCAGCCGCAGCTCCTTTTGGAGAACAAAAACAAACGTTCTGACCACCGATCTAGAACAGAGCGATTGTTAAGAAAAACTCCAGAACCTTTTAAAATTATGTATATTATGAATATGTACATAGAAAGAGTGTAAAAAAGGGCACTTTTGACCCGGAAATATTTAACACACTCCCAACGGGAGGTAGAAACAGGTACCCAATTTCCATCCTTAGCCATGTTGGCTGACCGTCAGCTGAGTTCTGCTGTTAGAAAGCGCAAAAAAACGGTATCAATGATTAGCGAGCCTATGAGTAAATTAAAACAAGCGCACCCCAAAGAAGACTGTGACTGTTCATTGGTCAGCACCATATCTGGCTTCCTATTGGCTGGGGGACTTTTGGCAGGATTATTTCACTTGAAATCCAAGAGCACAGGAAAAATCCACGAGAGCAGGTTTTGAGAGGGCAGAGATAAATTCTAAGCACATAAAAATGGAGTTTAAGTGCAGAGAAATCAGTTTAAGTGCAAGAAGAGATAGTTGAACGCAAGAAGGAACCTTTTGAGTTTGAATAGTGTTTTGAGAGAGGAAAAGAAGATCTGAGCATTAATGCAACAAATAATGCTATCAAACTGACAAAGAATGAGCAATAAAACAACAAATAACGCTCTCAAACTGAAAAAAATATGCTCTTGAATAATGTAAATGCAAAATGCGTGCTTGTTTGTCTAGGGCTACCTCCCAGAATGCATTGCGACGTTACGTCACAATCTATTTTTAGCTACTGTGAAATGTGCTATTCCAACACTGAAACACTTCAACCATTTTACAGAACAAAATTAAATAATGACATTATTTTAATAACATTAATAGTTACTTATACTGGGTAAAAAATCACCCCTGACTTAATATTCTGCATTCACTGAGGTTTAGATTAAGATTGTGTTGACATTTTATGAAAACAATTAGATTTTATTACATGTTAAAAGTGGCTGGTATTTAAGTGACTGGAATTTTCAGCACTGCAGAGGCCTGAGCAAAGTGTTGCATGGACAACTGTTAGAAAGGTCATTTTTCATGACTACTTCAAAAATCCAAGCATTTTATCAATCGCATACATTTTACCACTCTACACTGAATGTTACATGCCAAAAACCTGGCTCAATAGATTTAATGCAAATAAACAGTGATATGAGTGAGTTAATGGAGGCTGACAGTGACTGAAGGGACAAAAAAGCCAAAGTACAAAATTGCAGCGTGAGGAGGCTGACTTTAAACAGCCCTCTCCAATACACATCTGCATGTGTGCACACCTACACACACACACACCTGCACACACACTCTCTCTCTCTCTCTCTCACACAAACACACGCGCGCACACACACAGAAGAGTATAATAGTGCATTGCCTGGATACTTTATATGATGATCTGTGTACCCACCACAGAGAGGCTTTCCTCTTCTTGCCATTCACTCCTTTCTTTCCTCTCTACCCCTTTTATTCACTTTTCTCATGACATTTTTTCTCTTCCCACTTGATCTCTTCATTCACTCATTCTTATTTTTTGGTTTCTATTCCTCCATTCTTTATCTTCTTTTCTTCTCCTTATCTTCAATCACTTCTCTTTTCTGTTTTCATTTATTTTATTAATTTTTTCCCCATTTGCCATTCCTGTTTCACTTTTCATCCACCACTCTCCCTACTGGTTCCACTATTTCAGTTCCAATTTGGTTCACCCTATTCCTTCCACTTGTTTTGTAATACATATTTTCTCTGGGAATAAGATCACAGCTTTGTGATGCCCACTCCAAAGCACTGACTTTTTGAGGAGGCTCAGGTGACTGATTAAAAATTTCGCTACATTTTGCCTAGTCAAACATATCGAAATATAAAGATGACATTGAAACAAGAAGGGACAGCGCAGACTGTACTTCTTGAGGAAGCTTAGGTCCTTCAAGGTTTGCAGCAGATCTTCTACAAGTCTGTTGTGGAGAGTGTAATCTCTTCAGCCGTCATCTGTTGGGGTAGCAGCATCAGAGCCAGGGATTTAAAGGAGTCATGACCTGTAATTTTCACTTTTCCATGAGAAAAAAATGTATGTTATGATTGCCTAACGATTATACACTGCCCGGGAAGCCGATATTTAAAAGCAAAGTGTTTGTTTACCCCTGGGTTTGTCAACCAGCCCACGTGCACGCGCACTCAAATATGTGGTTTTAATTTCTGGCAGACTTGACGTCAAGTCGGCGCAGGATATACCATATATAGACATCGCAGACCTACCTATGCTGCAGGAAGCCCGCCCTCCCTCTCTCCCTTCTCCCCCTCTCCCTTCTCCCCCTCATATTTAGTCGAGCGCCGCCATTACTGAATTCTAGTGATGGGAATTCCAGCTCTTTTTGGAGAGCCAGTTCTTTTGGCTTGGCTCACCATAAAGAGCTGGCTCTTTCGGCTCCCAAGTGGCTCCTCAGATTTTCTGTTGCTTAAAGTGTATTTATTACCAATATTAATGCAAAACGATGTGTACCAAATGTACCAAAACAAGAGGGGTGGGGGGATGAAAAAATTAAAAAAAGGCTCCCAATGACGAGTCGGCTCCCATCGTTCACTTCTAAGAGTTAGCTCTTAGAGCCGGTTCGTTCACGACCGACACATCACCGATTCGAAGTACGAACTCCACCGTGAAAGATGCAGAAAGTTTCTTCACACAATGATGCATGAAGAAGACATACTCGTGTCAGCCTTTTATTTTAATCAGCTAAATCAGCTAAAACCATTTCTACCAGAAACGTAGTGCACACGTGAGTTGCTCTGTTGTTGACTGCCAGAATCAACATGGAAATATTTTTTCTATTTTTTTTACGCCGGAATCCTTTACGAATTTGGGACAATATCAGGCGAAGATGGCATCGAAGCTCCGTTTGGAAATAGGGGCCATCAACAACCTGATAAAGAAGGCTGGTTCTGTTCTTGGGACAACTGTGGAACATCTGGAGATGATGGTGCAAAGAAGGATTCTTCATAAATTCAACAAAATTATGGACAACCATGAAAATTCTCTTCATGACACTATCATACAACAACAGAGTGTCTTCTTTCGGGGGCTTTTTCAGTCTTGCTGCAACACAGACTACTACAAGAGATACCTCCTGCCCACAGCCATCAGGATCTACAACTCCTATAAGAAATAAATAGTATGAGCTACAACAACACAAAATTTCCCTCTGAGATCAACAAAGTTTTTTTTTATTGAATACACACACACACACACACACACACACACACACACACATATCTATAATGATGCACCAAAAAAGCCCAAAAAGTTCACTTTTCATAATCTCAGCTGGAGTGAATGTAATATTGGCCTACCAGCATCTAGCCTAACACACACACACACACACACACACACACACACACACACACACACACACTGTCATGAGTGATTAGATTATATCTGCTTGCTAATGATACTTGTGAGTCTCGAGTTTCTTCCTAGATGAAAATAATTGGAAACCGTACCTGTCCCAAAACTTTAATGCTGTTAAACCAGCGTAGGAGAAGCTCATCCACTCCTTACTTTCATTTAGCTGGGGATGAGTTGTGGGGGGCTTGAAGTGGAGGAGTTTGGGTAGACATCATAATCAAGCATTATTATAAGAAGGCCGATGTAACAGAGGAGGAACGGGTGGGTTGGGGGTCTTAATGTTGTGACAAGAGAGTAGGAGTGAATTAGACGAGGCCCTAACCTCCAGACAGATAATATCCTACAAAATTGAATGCCATTCAGTTGCACAGACACTCGTTAAACAAGGGGTACAGAAAGACTGGAGAAGACAAGAGGACATGAGAAGGCAAGGCAGACATAAAGACAATTTGTAAGTGTGATAAACTGCTAAAACTGCTGCTTTAACATGTACAATTCTTCACGAAAAATAATTCCAGTGACATGAATAATGTAAGGGAGAGCAAGCCTCATCTTAGTCCATGAAGCTGTACATATCAACACTGCAGTCAATAGCTCTACATTTTCAACGGAGTCAGGTTTGTAGGCCACCTTGTTCACACAAACCTTTTCAGCTCTGCCCACAATTTTTTATTGGACTAAGATCAGAACTTTGTAGGAGCCACATCAAAACATTGCTTTTATTTCTTCCTCACCGAGGGGCCTTTCAGCCCAAGTTTGTTTTCCACTACAGCCTTGTCTACTTGTCTAATGTCTTTGGATATTTCACACAAGGCGGCAGTGAAGCATTTTGAGGTATTACTTTAAAACACATCCACAGGTGGGCCTCCATTTAATTCAGACATTGGGAAGTAGACGATAAAGTCGTTATACCATCATCTAGACTCCCCATGATTATTATAGTAATTCTAATGGATGTTAACTTGTGAAAGTTAAGCTCCACTCATTATTTTAACATTTTGGTAATCCTAACTGACCTAAGACATGATAGGTTTAGTTTTATTTATTTATTATTTAAGTTTAGTTTTTATTTAGTCTTTTGTTTTATTTGCAAATAAAAAAAAATTTTTTATACAATGTATGTACGTATGTATAATCATGTAGGCTACTTAAATAGTTTTAGCTAGAATTAAGCAGGTTAAAGTTTGCAAGTGTGAAGAGTCAGAATGCAGACCTATGACAGAGCACAAAGACATAATTGATATAGCAGTGCTACACTCATAGTAGGGGGAGGTACAGTGTATGGCTCGATCCGGTGGGGGAATGCAGTCCAGACAGACAGTTCTCCCTGACTCTGACTCTCTCATCACTCATTCTAACTGGCTGTGTTATCCTGAGCTATCTTTGTAGTTATGCTGCTTTAGGCTTAGACTGCTGGAGGACGGACTGGACCACTTTTCTTCACTCTGCTACTTTCTTCTTCCTAGAACAGAACAGAAGGCCAACTGTTCTAGGATGCCCTTCGGATCCAGTACAGGTGGTGGGAGACAGAAGGACTCTGGGCAAAATAACATCACTGATTGACAGTCTCCCACCCTATGCATGAAGATGTTGTTGAGCTGCAGAGCTCCTTCAGTGACAGACTGCTGCATCCTAGGTGCATGAAGGAGTGTTTTCAAAGATCCTGATAGACTCTACAACCAGAACTGCTCCCAATAAACTTTACACCCCTGCTGTAATTTGCACTGTTTGACTCACTTAAACAGTTCTGCTGCTGTTATTTGCAAATCTCTTATTCACAGTTTATATTATGTTAACTTCTTGTAAATAATACATTTACTTTTTAATGCACAACTAAACATGTACATTCTGTAAATATTTTCTGTGTTTAAATTATCCTCCTCAGTTGCACATTCAAATCTGAGTATGCCTTTATTTTTAATAACTGCACAGTACTTTGGTTTTTTAATTTTGTCCTTAATGTACATTTATTATTCTTAATTCTGTTTTTGTTATATACTTTTCTATTTTTCTTGTGTGTATCTTAATGCTTCTACCTGCTACTTTGCTGCTGTTACAGCTGAATTTCCCGTTCGTGGGACAATTAAGGATTGTTCTATTCAATTCAACTCTTCTAAATTCCTATTTTCATTATTTATATATTGGGTGACTGTGGCTCAGGAGTGAGGAGTTTGTCTTGTAACCGGAGGGTTGCCGGTTCAAGCCCCCGCTCTGTCCGTCTCAGTCGTTGTGTCCTTGGGCAAGACACTTGACCCTACTGGTGGTGGTCAGAGGGCTAGCCTATACAAGTACAAGGCGATATACAAGTACAGGCCATTTATATGCTGTTATTTAACAGTTAACTTTATGTTTTCTCTGTTTTTTTCTCTTCATAAAAGCTACAGATTGGGTGTTTCTCAATGCCAAGGAACCTTGCCTTGATACCTTGGTCCCGCCTCGGTTGCCTAGGAGACACGTCATCAGGGACCGCCAAGGCGTGTTCCAATGTTCATGTGCTACCGATGCGTCTGTCCTCCGTTTGTCTGCCGTTTAGTTAACTGACCGAGGATACATGGAAGCGTCCTTGATGCCTTCCCTCGGTCAAAAATTTCCCAGAATACATCGCGGTATTTTCGAAGTTGCAGCTTCAGTTGCTAGCAGGTACTAACTCGCTTTCACATTTGATTTAACCAATATATACACAATTAAAAAAGTAAAACTCTCGTTATACATCTATAACTTATAGGTATAAAATATAACGATAGGTGGGAAGTAAACAGTGTAAGTAGCTCCAAAAAACTCATTTTGACAAATCGCTCTGTAATTTTTTTCACCTCATAGCATAGAACAATGGTGGAAAGTTTGGTGAATATAGGTATAACTGATTTCAAGATTATTCATTTTGAATGTTGGAAAAAACTAATTTTGAGAAAAACACAATTAAAGATTTGCATTAGATAATTCAATGCAATGTGAAGTACAAATGACCCTCGAATCCCTCGTTTCGTGTTTGTGATTGGTCATTAATTTAAACAGGCATACCATTTTTGGACATTTTTCTTTTTACTTTTTTCTTTTTTTGGGGCTTGTTCTCTCACTGCCTCCACTTCACTTTTTGGCTACTACTGAGAAGTCTCTGATTTGAGTATATCATGTGTATTATAATGTTTTATGAATTCATACTTGATTTGTTCTGTTGAGACTATAATGAATAAATACTAAGTGATTGATTGCCATAGCTGTCAGTTTTTGTCCTTGAGTTCACAGTTTTGTGCTTTATTTGTTAACTGCTATCGAGGAATATGATTCTCATTTGTACTGTGGTATGCATGAGAGGAGATGCTGCGAGATTTGTGGACTTTTATGTAGTGTCGGCTGATAATGTAGTGGGCTGGTCTGGACAGAAAACGCCAGGCCTGAATTTCTGTCCCAGTCCACCCCTGGCTGTGAGGAGCCGAGCTGTGTTCACATACCCCAAGTACTTCCTTGCAGATGGCTGCTCATACTGAGCCAGGTTTTTTTTTACTGGTGGAGGTTTCTTCCTGTTAAAGGGGAGTTTTTCCTCTCAACTGTTGCTACATGCTTGCTCAGTATGAGGGATTGCTGCAAGGTCAATGACACAACACAGGCAACTCTCTACTGAAGCAACATGTTCCTCCAGGAGGAGTGAATGCTGAAAGTCACTGACTCGATGCAGTTTGCTGGGTTTCCTTAGAAAACTTTGAACCTGGAACTAATTACAATAATTCAATACAATAGAATAATTCTTTGTTAGTAAATGACTTGATTGGTGATAATCAAATTGATTTGTCACAGAAACCTGGCTGCAGCAGGAGGATTATGTCAGTATAAGTGAATCAATTATTTAAATTTTTGAATTCCTAGAAGTACTGTGTGAAGAGGAGGAGATGTAACCATTTTTAATTCAGGTTTACTAATTAATCCCAGACCAATTGAGAGCTACAGTTCTTTTGAACATCTAACCCTAAGTTTTCATCATCCAAGTTGCAAAGCATTAAAACCCCTTTTGTTTGTGGTTTTGTATCGTCCACCAGGCCCTTACTCTCAATTCTTAGATCAGATCTCACATTTTTTATCTGATTTAGTATTAAATACTGATAGGGTCATTATAGTGGGGGATTTAAATATTGATGTGGATACTGAAAGTGATAACCTAAATGCAGCCTTTAATGCTATCTTAGACTCAATTGGCTTGACTGTTTTAAACTGTTTTAAACTCACTCTCTTTGAAATATGATCCTTCACTCTGAGTAGGACATGTGGGCTGCGTGTGAAACCGTAGTATCATAAATTAACATAAACTGTAGCTTTGTGTCCTTTTCTGGTGCATTTTTGGTTAGAACATGCTTATGTTGATTCTGTGAAATTACTCACAGTAGGTATAGGATCCAGAAGTTTTACTAAATTAAGAGTATTGATACTTCACAATAATTACTTTAATAATTACTTTTACTTAAGTAAAAGTTAAATGTTTGCTGCAGTAAAACTACTCATGTAAATGTAGGCTAACAGAGTAAATGTAACAAGTTACTACCCACCTCTGGTCATAAAAAACATCGAAACATCCATGCATTTGTTACCTGAAGGCTGGACTACTGTAATTCTTTACTATCAGGTAGTCCACAAAATCTAATTAAAAGCCTTCAGTTGATCCAAACTGCGGCAGCAAGAGTTCTGATGAATATTAAAAAGAGAGATCACATTTCTCCTGTTTTAGCTTCCCTTCATTGGCTCCCTGTTAAATCCAGAATAGAATTTAAGATCCTCCTTCTACCATATAAAGCCCTTAATAATCAGCTCCGTCATACATTAGAGATCTAATTGTTCCATATGTTCCTAACAGAGCCCTTTGCTCTCAGACTGCAGGTTTACTTGTGGCTCCTAGGATTTCTAAAAGTAGAATGGGAGGCAGATCTTTTAGTTATCAGGCTCCTCTCCTGTGGAACCAGCTCCCAGCTTTAGTCCGTGTTTACTTTTAAGGCCAGGCTTAAAACTTTCCTTTTTGATAAAGATTATGGTTAAAAACAGATTGATTTTAGCCAGACGTTGGATGAGTGATGGGGGAGTTTTTCCTCTCCACTGTCTCTACATGCTTGCTCAGCATGAGGGATTGCTGTAGTTGGAGTATCCATCAACGAAGCACGACTGCAAGTCAAAACTGACTTGATGCAATCTGCTGGGATTTCTTAAATAGAAAACTTCTAAACTGATTGGAATGTTTGAATGACTGTATTGAAATGACTTTTCTTGTAAATTGCCTTGAGATTACATCTGTTGTGAATTGGCGCTATATAAAGTAACTGAATTGAATTAAATTGAAGAATAAACTGAACTTGAATGTATTGTTTCATAACTAGGATCAATTGAAATGTGTGTACTTGACTTCAAATATGTCTGTATGATTAGATTGGTTTTTGTTTTTTTTAAGTGCCTTTTGTGTTGTGAATTGGCACAATAGAAATAGACTGAACTTAACTGAATTACATATGCATCCATGTAGGGCTGCATGTTGCCACAATTAGCACTGTTGCCTGCAGCAAGATGGCCATGGTTTGTATTCCAGCCAGGGTTTGTTCTAAATAGAGTTTTCATGTTACTTCCATGCGTCTATGGATTCTCTCTGGGTACTACAGCTTCTACCACAAACCAAAATGTGCATTTTAAGTTAACTGAACCCTCTAAATTGAGGAGTAAGCGCATGCGTGGTTGTTCATCCTGTGTCTCTCTGTTAGCCAGTGATAGACTGACAACTTGTCCAGTGTGTATCCGACCTTTTGCCCAGTGCCTGCACCATCACCCCTGTGACCCGGCAAGGATGAATAGGCCTACTGGATGGATGCGTCAATGTATCTTTCTCTCTTTTCAACATTTCTGAGTACTGAAATACTTCTTATGTAAATTGACCTTGCTTGGATGAGCTGTTTTTTGGTCTCACATCTTTGATCAGTAAATGCTCTTAAGTCTTACATCAAGTAAATTTTTAAGTGACTCTAAGAGCAGAAGATATTCATGATATTCCACTTCAGTGTGATGCTCTTTCCAGCCTCCAGCACAGAAATCATGGAGTATGGACTCAGAATGTGAAGCTGCAATGGCCTCCTTGCAAAAATCACAGGGTCTAGCAGTAAATTATTCCATAAAGATATCCTCACTACTGGCTTTTGTTCAGGAGGTCATTTTAAAATGAGAATATTCAATACTAGCTGATAGAGAGTTCCTGCTTCTTAAAGTCACCACTCATCAAAATTGGATTCTTCCGAGACAAATAAGCAACTTTTTTTTTTAATCTTCTGTAAATCTTAGGCTGAAAACCAAAATTTAAAAAAACAAATCACCCTGCACCTGCGACTTGTCATTTAGGAATGACAATCATCCCATTTATTGGACTTTAGTGCCACTGGAGGACAGATTGAAAACCATAACACTTGCATTAAATAGAATTTGATCCAGCTGTCTTTACACTCTTCAGCAGGTTTTAATTGTTGGGGAACAGGAGAGAGGAGTGTGGTAAAGATATCATTATAGTCCTAAACTACCACAACAGGGTATTGCTGAGATTTAATTACATGGAGCCATTGTTTAATTTGCTTCTCAATGCTTCAATTAAGGAAAAAAGGGAACGTGAGGGCTCGGGTTTCAGGCTCATTTGGGTAGGAGAGGAGAGAGTTTCCCTAGTGAAGTTCATATAACATCACACAGCGGAGATCAAATGGATTTGTCATCATTTGACTAATGACAGGAGAGAGAAATAAACTCTATTAGAAAATCATCAAGAATCTCTCTGTCTCTGCTGATTATCTTTGTGTGTGTTGTGTGTCTTCTGTAGACGGGCCTTGGAGCTGATCCTGATGTATTTACTCTTATATTGAATGGTGCAGATGATCTGATCTTAGGTTGATGAGAGCCAAACATAGCAAAAGCTCTGCCTCTCTTCAGAATAAAGGAATGTAGAGAAGCTCCTGGAACCATTTCCCTTATTAGTTTTGTTGTTATTCAATCTCTGCCTCTTTTCTAGCAAACTCAAACTTTATGCTGCATACAAATACAGTGATTTGCATAAATATGGGCACCCAAAGACAGCATGTATGTTTTGTTTTGTTTTTAAAATTTTTTGAATATATGGATATTTCATATTATTTTAACAATATTGAAAATTCAATTAAAGAAATAATAAAAAGATTTTTACATTTTCTGAAAAATGTGAAAAATAAAATGACTGTTGAGGACAAAGTCCAAAGAACATTATTCAAGGCAAGGCAAGGCAAGGCAACTTTGTTTGTATAGCACACTTTCAACAACAAGGCCATTCGAGGTGCTTTGGGAGATTAAGGAATAAAATAGTTGGGTATAACATTGGTAGTTGGCTCGGTGCTGCGGTTTAGACCGACCATCTAATTGTTAGAATCTTTTCAGTCAAAAAGCAGGCAGATTCATTGCAGGTCCTGGTAGAATTTAGTTCAGGGTTTACTGTCACTGGAGGATTAGTTAGTCTTTCCACTGTTGCAAACAGAGTCTGTGCAATATTAATGTTTTTGTTAATGATTTCAGAAAAGAAAGATTCCCTAGCATCTTTTAAAGTTAACTGATAACTGTTAACTTCAGTCTCTCTTTGTAGATCTCACAGTGAACCTGGAGTCGAGCTTTCCGCCATTTTCTCTCTCGTCGACACTCCCTTTTTTCACTACGTACCAGTGGATCGCTTGTCCACAGAGACTTCTTTCTACCTGAGACTACTTTCACTTTAGTCGGAGCTATGAAATCAATGATGTTTGAGATTTTCATGAGGAAATGATCTACCAGCTTGTTTACTGAGTTGGAGTTGGGAGATGAGGGGGATGTGGTAGAAGGGTAAATACTTTTAAAGGTTTCAACTGAACTGTCCCTGAGAAAACGCTTTTTTACAGTTATCTCACTGTGGCTAGATATTTTAGCAGAGATGGTACTTTCAAAGAAAACACAGAAATGGTCAGATAGCGCAATATCAATTACCAAGATGTCAGATATATTTAAACCTTTGCAGATAATTAAGTCCAGAGTGTCCAATAGTCCTCTATTGTGTGTTGGTTGTTTGACATACTGGGCTAGGCCGAAGTTGTGAAGAGTGTCACTAAATGTTTTAGCTATCCTGGGAGTTGTCAGTATAGATGTTGAAGTTTCAATTCAGTTTATTTATATAGCGCCAATTCACAACAGATGTCATCTCAAGGCACTTAACAAGAAGTCATTTCAATACATTTATACAAAAATTCCAATCAGTTCAAAAGTTTCCTATTTAAGGAATCCCAGCAGATTGCGTCAGTCATTGGTGTGAGGTTGGGAAGACTTTCCAACCACAGCAATCCTTCAGCAATCCCTCATACTAAGCAAGCATGTAGCGACTGTGGAGAGGAAAAACTCCCCTTTAACAGGAAGAAACCTCCAACAGAACCAGGCTCAGTAGGAGCGGCCATCTGCCACGACCGTCTGGGGGTTTGAGAAGACAGAGCAGAAACACAGAAGGAACAGAAGATCTGATATAAGAGAACTTTCTATGTTACAGAAAGTAAAAAGTTAATAACAGGACACAGTGGATGTTCAGTAACTGGGAGCATCATCCCAGTCGATGCCCCCCGTCCAACAGGGCATTGCATCCAAGCAGGATACCAGACCAGGTGTAGCTTCTATTGAGAGAAAAACACTGAGAGAACACAAAGTCCCCCACAATGATTAATTGGTCATAATCGATACATATTATGGAAGGAAGGTCGCTGGAATTAAATAAAGAAGTTAGAGTTAAGTTTTGTGGGTTTATATAAACTTAGAAATAGAGCTTTGTTAGGCTATCTGGGTGACTAGGTATTCAAAAGAGTCAAATATGCCCAGGGATACCTTTTTTAAGTTCAATGATTTGTGATACGCCTCCACCTCGTCTGTGTTTCCTGCTCTCACTTAAGAAATTGTAATTTGGAGGAATAGATTCCATCAATACAGACATTTCATTATTTACATCTAGCCAGGTTTCAGATAAAAAAGGGCATGTACTTGATGAATTCATTAATTAGGAGTGACCTTCCTGATAAAGATCTAATATTAAATAAAGCTAACTTAAGTGATTTGATAATCGGTAGCTGAACCTTCTGACAGGTGATCAACTTGAGATTTGTTTTATCATAAGTGCGTTTCACTTAAATTTTTTATTTTCTTTTGCTAATAATGACTTGAATTATTTTTTTGGGGTGGCCGGACAACTTCTGGAAGACAGTGGATGTGGGATTGCTGTCGGGTTCCCTTCTATATCAGATATCTGTTATTACCAGTTCGGGCATGGGCAGAGTACATCCAGTGTTAGTCCCAGAGGCCTGATGTAGTCCAGGTTTGGGTGTTAGTTGTGACCCAATTCTAATTTGTGCTTTCAGTCTGTCTGAGAAATCTCTAAACGGAGAGTCATTAGGTGTCGATGATTCTGATGACTTTGAGATACTTGAAGAACACTTTGCAGAGCGATGTACATCTTTACCCGCTGCTGGAAATGTTTGTTCTCTGCCAGTTCTTGCAGCTGTCTGGGCGGATGATGTAATCTTCACTTTTTGTGTTTCTTCTCTGATAGTGTGCACAGGCCGTGTTTCAAGGTCAACTCTTGGGTTTCTTATCAAGTGTTTGTTCAAATAACAGAAAATATTCAAGGTCAACAGTCTCAGTCCAGCTTTGTTAACATAACGCTGGTTGACCTTGAACAAGTGCTTTGCACATCCAAATATTTTAAAGTTATCAATAAATGAGATCAATGTTTTGACAGATTTTCTCTACAACCACTTATGGAGCATGCAAAGTCTACTGTACCTTTCATCATTTCCTTTAGGGACTGGACTGCTGATGAAGATGTTTATGTTAAGTCCACCAAGTCTCTGTAGCAGATCAGAGAAGTCTGCTTTGAGAACTTCACATTGTTTTTTGGCTACATCATTTGATCCTGCATGGATAACAAGCTTTTCCAGCTTAGGCTGTTGTTTTTAAAATCGTCTGGATTTTTTCTGATGTTTCTCTCACTGTATTCTTGGGGCAGCTGATAACACTTGATGTGGATGGATTTCTCCTGGTGTCCTTGACTGGTCCAAGGAAATGTGTTGTCTTTCGGGGAACTGAGGGCTGCAAATCTGTTTCTCAGCGGTATTGCAGGGGGAGTGATAACTCTTGCTTTGGGTTATGGGTTATTTTTGTTTCTTCTTCCTGGGAGCAGAGAAAGCAGGTGTAGATTCAGTGCGCTTTAAAGCCGGCCACTCTTTGTCGAATTGGGAATGGGGTGTTCTACCCATTAAGCACATTTTGACTGGAGGAGTAGCGTTGTTCTGTGGTTTCAATTCTCTGGAGCAGTTTCTCAAAGTCCTCAGCTGAGCAAAACACCATTTTGGTAATCCACAGTCCTTCAGAAAATAATCCAAAAAAGAGATTCAGTCTAATACAGTGACTCCAGAGGCTGGGTGTATAAAGAAACTACAAAAAAAGCTAAGAAAAGCTAAGAAATGAAAATAAGAAAAGAGAATAAGGTTAGAGGTCAGGAGAGGTTGGGAGAGGCTGCTCCTCCCTCAGCACCCAGAGCAGAAAATCTTAGACATTTCAATCAACTCATTTAACAGAATTCTATCACATGTTGCATAGTTAAACTTAGGTGAACTAGGTGAAGCTTAACTGAACTGTATAGTACTTTTGTATACATATCAAAGCTCTTTTACAATAAAGGCACATTCACCCAGGTGGCCTCTCTATGTTCACAGTCATACACTGATACCCAGACTGTTGGACAACCTGAAGTTGCTTAGGTCCCATGTTGATGTGTTTAATCCAAGCTAGAATCAAGTAACTATTCCACCCTCTGTATGATAGATACTGAGCTCTATAGGTTTAAGAATACAAGATGTGTTACTGGACAGACTTCAGACTTCCTTCATTTTACATACTAAAAAAATCAGTTATTAGTGATGGTAGAAATCTTGTTGTTTCTTTGGTGTATTCTAATATATTCATAGTCAGGCCTGAGACATACCTGCTTGTCTGATTACTATGGGTAAATGTCCTGCTGGGTCAATACACTGCAGGTCATTATTTATCAGCAGTCAATATATTGTGACTTCATCCCAGAGCTTTCAGATGCCTTTAACTGCTCTTGTATTATTTAAATATCCTTTTGGTCTGAATTCAGAGAGACATTCTTTATATGTGTGTTAGTTGCATTTTTCAGTCTAAATGTCTGCCATCAAAAAGGCCAGCTGTGACACTCTAAGACTGAATAACATTTTCGATGGTTATCCCAACCACTACCACTCCCTTTAAGATCAGTTCTCATTCATTTCCAGCAGTTATCAGTACTGTACCACACAGATTAATGTTTGTTAAGAACAAAAACATGATGCCAAATATGCAATATTAAAAAATAAATACATTAGACTATATTCAATTTTTATAATAATGTATAACCAATAAACTGACCCAAAATAGAATACTAGGTTGAGCTAGACTTTTTTGTTGATCGTAATTTTGACCGACAGGATAAAAAAATATCCTGTCATATTCCATTTTTGGCTGTCAATTTTTTAAATGATAACATATTCAATAGTATTAATTTTCCAAATTAATAAAAATTATTATTCAATCCGAACAAGCTGAACAGAGAACTACATATAAAACATAAAATTGAACGATCATCTACTGAGGCCTGAACTTACAGTGTCACAAGTTCCTCCTGCTCCACATGCAACTGAAATGCTCACCGACTGTGTAATCAAATTGTGGGATTGCTGCAGAGGTTTTTCTCATGAGGTTTGGGATTTTCTCCTCGGACAGATGACCTCTCATCGGGGGTTAGATGTTGTTCTGGAGGCTGAATCCGTGCTCTGCTGCCACACTGGAGACTAGAATTAAGTGCCACTTCAGCCACACTTTTAAAATCAGGGAACATTTCTCCAACTAAAGTGATCAGAAGTCAGAAAGACTCTCTGAACGACCCATTTCCTGACCCAAAAGCTATTGCTTCAGCAGGAGGAAATCCCGGAGCATGAGCCACGACTGCACCACACTTAGGTCTTTGGAGCATGTCTGTAACCAGCCGCACCGTTCCAATGCCTTTTAACTCTTCAAGGCAGAACTATCCCGATTTGCAAGATGACTACAGGGTCCCGGTGTAATGTGATGATCAGATGCTTTCATGGAAATCTTTTTCCCCAAAAATCTTTTTTTTTTTTTTATGTCCGTACTGTACTCCGTATGTAACATTGAAAATGTCTGAATCAAGTGGTCTGAGGTGTAAAAAATAATCTGTCTAAATGACAGATGGCCTTCAGATTTTTCCATCACCTTTCTAAAAAAATATGGAAAATATTTGGGTAATGCAACTCCTGGTTGTTTACTAACAGGAGACTTTACTACGTATAGTAATCCTCAAATACACTTTAAAAGTACCGCTGATTTCGCTGACAGCAAAAATTTTCCAGGATATTCCAAATGTCAGTATAACGTTTGCTTTGGTAGTACATCAGAATACATCAAACCAATTCCACTCTGGGCCACTAGTGGGCGACACAGAGTCAGAAAGCGGGGTGCATTTGGCCCATTAAAACTAGTCCAGTCCAGGGCCTGTTCTTCTCTGAGTGGCAAAGCAGCCCTGGGAATGCTCTCAGCTTCAAATCCTTCCCTGGTCTCTGTGGGAGTGACCTGGGGAGATTCAGTCTTTGGAGTTTGTCTATCAATTTTGGGAAAAACAGATTCTGCTCTAGGTTCTGCGTTGGAAGTTACAGAACTGTCTGTCTCATCTTGTAAGTGAGGCTGCTGCTGGAGGTAATCAAAGGATGTTACCTTCTGGACTGCAGACTTATTTACCTCACGTGCCTTCAGATTTTCAGCCTCTGCTTCAGCTTTCTCTGTTCGTTCCTTAACTCTTGAGAGCTCAACCTTTGCAGCATGCTCTCTTTGCAGCGCCATCTGGTGGTCAATCTGTAACTGGAGCTATATTTTACTCTCCAGCTGTGATTTCGTCTGATACAAAAGTGTGAGTTGACAAACAACGTCTGAAATCCGGGCATTTCTGGTAGGATTTTCAATAAAGTTAAACAACTCTACAATCTGATCATTGCATTCAGCAAGGGAGACGAGTCCATCGTCTTTGCTGAACTACAAAACAACAAAAGTTGTCGAACAATGGCTGAAAGCAAAACAAAACACATAATCCTAACAAATATCTAGTCAAATAGCAATATTTAGCTGTACATATGTCACCACCTTTATATATGCATGCTCAGAACAGGTGCGCAGGTTGACAGCTCAGCCTGTGTCTAATGAGTTGCTTCAAGCGTTAAAATGCTACTCTTTTTTTCAAAGAAATATTATTGACTTAGCGACCCTTTCCTGTTGGCGGGTGATTTAAAAACATGAGATTAACTTTAAAGTTAACTCTGATTGTAAGCAGTCGTTCCTCCAAACACACTGGATTAGCTCAGCATCTGGATACCAGATGTGCAGCTGATTTAGATCTGCAGCTAACAGATTTTCTTGCTCCATCTCTCCTGACAGTTCTGCCTCCAGGCTAAAAAGGGTAGTCCAGTTTTCTTGGTTTGGACATTTTGTCTAGCAAAGAAAGACTTTGCTGCAGCAAGGACCAACTTTCTTTTTTCTTCCTCTTTAGCTGTAAGGGACAATGTATGTCTGTTATATACCAAACTCTAACTTCAAACCATTTCTGCTGCCTCTTCCTTGGCAATAAGTCTGAAATATCTACTTGGACAATGTGATTATCTTCTCATCTTAGACTAAATATTTCAATAACTACTAAACAAATTAGCCTTCTTCTTCAATTGGTTTGTGTTTGGCAAAGTTTTTGATTAGAGGTTTAATCATCCTCCGTGTGTTGTAGATGGGAACAGTCTTTAAACACGTATTTGACAATCAAACAACCTGGACTGCCCTTGCAAATTGGGACAGAAATTCACCTCATTCAGGCCGTACAGTACATTAAAGTGGATCATAACATAATTTGTGTTTTTAGAATTCCATGTTCCTCTAGTCCAGTGTTTCTCAAACTTTTTTTTTATCATTCCCCACTTTGGACAAAGGAGCATACACAAGCCCCCCATGCTTTTATCGCCCCAACAGAATGGTGACCACGCCTGATTTTTAAAGTGTTTTATTTATTTAAATAGCCGAGTTAGTCTACAAGTTTTTAAGGGTATAAATTAGTTGGAAAAAGGGGTTGGCACTGGTATAAAACCGGCTCAGAAATATATGCTGTCAGTAGTTGCTACATGTAGAACTTCAGCTCACAGTTGGAGAAAATAAAAGTTGTAGTTTTATCAAATTTACAAAGCTTTCAAAAGTACAAAATAAAAAATAATAAAATAAATAAATAAAGAGCAAGATCCTCATCCTTGTATTTCCTCCATGGTTGACCGTGTGACTTCTCTGACTCTGAAACGTTCCCTGATCTTTTTAGATATTTGTACATTTTGTAGATGGAATCTCTGATAATGCGGCTACTTCAGCTTGTTTTGTTCTGCTGCCATATATTCCAACGTCAAACTCCCAGCCCGATGTTCCAGGTCCCGGTTCTGTTTACAATGATGATCACAGTTGCTAATTTATTTGAGTGTGTTTAATTTTGTGAGAGGGGGGAGCTGGTTGATTTAATTTACAGTGCAGAGAAACATTCACAACGACTGAATCTAGGGGGGAAAAACTATGTAAATCATATTGATGTAACGCCCCACCTGCAATACCTCTGCACCCCACTAGTGGGGCTCGCCCCATAGTTTGAGAAACACTGCTCTGGTCTTTCATCTTGAGATTAAGAGTTATGGAAAAATTCCCCTACATTTTGAACTGATTTTGTCCTGTCTGGTGCTTTAATGTTTAGGGTTCAGGGTTTGAAGTGACGCTGGTTATTAATATTTCAGACTTTTTTATGAGACTTATTTGATGCATGTTTTATTAGTAATATTATTTGCAGACTGAATATAATAACAACCCATATAGATACATCCACTCCTCTCCTTAGTTTCCTTCCTCTCCATATTCCTCTCAGATAGAAATTACCAGTCATTCGTCATTAGCACGAAGCTAAAACTCCAATTACTGGACAAACAACAAAAAAAGTCACAAAAAGAGCTGAAATGAACCAGGAAGGTGATACAGGCAACAACAGAGCGTATTAATGGGCAGGTAAATATTTAACCCTAAAGTAAATCACATCGTTCTTTATTTTTATCTTTAATTTTATGTGATTTCCTGCATAGTGACTCTAATCCAACATGCTACTCTCATTCACAGTAGGCTCTTGTCTATTATATGCTTTTCTTGTTGCCTAGTTGTATCATAAAACTAGGTTACCCTGTATACATGTATACACACGGGACATTTAAATATTTTAGAATCAGTCAAAGCAGTTGGATCAGTGAAAATATAACTGTATTGCAATTGTACAACAGAAATGAACAAAACTGCCTGTTAACAAAGTTTTCTTTGTCCTCCCAATATTATGTTGGACAGCAGACTGCATGCTGTAATTGACCTGAGCATGCAAAAACACCAAGATTCTCCTCTGTGCTTCCATGCAAACCCCTGTTTGAGCAGAGGTGAGTGACAGCTCGCCGTCACCTCTCTCCTTTCTCTGACTCTGTCGTCTGCTGACTGAGTTCCTGCAGCAGAAGAAATGTACAGAGCAGGCCGTTAGGGCTGACATATCATCATCCCTGTCTTGTCCCATCCAGACAAACAAAGACTGAGGATCCTGTTGAACAGCTCACTGTTGATGGGACTCCAACAGTCCCCTGTCTGTCTCAGCAGGGATTCAGGATGCAGCAGAGCTGCAGCTACATTCAGCCCTATTCACAGTGGCAGCTTGTTGATGGAAAGGCTGTTAATGTTCAACCACACACAGGAACTGATGCAGAGCTTCCCTTCAGGGAACCATGTTTGCTCATTTTACATATTTGTTAATTGACTGTATTTCACTTCAGATCACTGTTTAATCTAAGTCACTATCTGGGGAAAATAAATTACTATAATAAAAAATTGCATGATCAGAAAGGTGCAAATTTTATTGAAAATAAATGCATCAAACTGATGTATAGCCCTACAGTTACTTTAGGAAATAGCTCTTGACTCAGGCCAGAGGAGTTTAAACTTTTTGTCATGTAGGGCAAAATTGTCAAGTCAAAAGTAATCGTAGTCCAAAACAATACAGTAAACAAAAAACAAAATCACAAATTATATTATGAATTGGTTTTACTTGCTAAAAAATAAACAAAGCCTGTCATTATTTGAAATAAACTTAAAAGAGGTTTACATGTTTGCCTTTTATAAAAGAAAGGCATCTTGTTTGCTCTTTCTTTTAGCTTCAATTAAAAAAAAGGTTTTAAAAATTGCTCTGTTCTAAGGATTTGGGTCATTCTTTCTCTGAAAAAAATTGCCAAGTTTATTAAATGAATTAAGAGCAGATTTGGGTGCAACAAAGTGGGCTTTTAAGTAAAAGTTACAGGATAAATGTCCTCCTATTTATTATTAAATTAAACATAAAGCAAAAAGTGTGGTTATTAGACAAATACAGTGTTTTGTACCTAACATTTTTTACTGTAAGAATTTGTTAGTGATCATTTTGACCAAATGAAAAAATAAGATGTCTCAATCTGAATTAACCTCCTGTGCTGGTGGGACAAATTTGCATCATTTAACAGGAAGAGAAAAGTAGCAGAGTGAAGAAAATTGGTAAGTCTGTCCTCCAGCAGTCTAAGCCTATAGCAGCATAACTACAGAGATAGCTCAGGATGACCTAAGCCACTCTAACTATAAGCTTTATCAAAAAGGAAAGTTTTAAGCCTGGCCTTAAAAGTAAACAGAGTGTCTGCCTCACGGACTAAAGCTGGGAGCTGGTTCCACAGGAGAGGAGCCTGATAACTAAAAGATCTGTCTCCCATTCTACTTTTAGAAATCCTAGGAACTACAAGTAAACCTGCAGTCTGAGAGCGAAGGGCTCTGTTAGGAACATATGGAACAATTAGATCTCTGATGTATGATGGAGCTGATTATTATTGGCTTTGTATGGAAGAAGGAGGATCTTAAATTCTATTGTGGATTTAACAGGGAGCCAATGAAGGGAAGCTAAAACAGATGAAATATGATCTCTCTTTTTAATATATTTTTAACTGAAAACTTTTCTTCACTCTGCTACTTTTCTCCTTTACTACTCTCCAGTTGTAGTATTTACTGTTATTTCGACTGTTAACTTTGTTTTCTCTCAATGCCCTGTTGGGGGGGCGTAGACTGGGATGACATGTCCTGTTATTAACTTCTTACTTACTTTCTCAGTTTTGTTCTGTGTCTCTGCTCTGTCTTCTCGATCCTTCAGACGGTCGTGGCAGATGGCCGCTCGTACTGAGCCTGGTTCTGCTGGAGGTTTCTTCCTGTATAAGGAGAAGTTTTTCCTCTTCACTGTCGCTACATTCTTGCTCAGTATGAGGAATTGCTGTGGTTGGAGTCTGCATCAACGGGGTACAACTGCCAGTCAATGACTCGATGCAATCTGCTGGGATTCCTTAGATAGAAAACTTACTAAAACTGATTGGAATGTTTGTATTGAAATGACTTTTCTTGTAAAGTGCCTTGAGATTGCATCTGTTGTGAATCGGCACTATATAAATTAACTGAATTTAATTTAATATTCATCAGAACTAATGCTGCCGCATTTTGGATCAACTGAAGGCTTTTAATTACATTTTGTGGACTACCTGATAGTAAAGAATTACAGTAGTCCAGCCTTGAGGTAACAAATGCATGGACTAGTTTCTCAGCATCACTCCTGGACAGGATGTTTCTAATTTTAGCAATATTCCGGAGGTGAAAGAAAGAAATCCTAGAAACCTGTTTAATATGGGATTTAAATGTCAAGTCTCGGTCAAAAATAACGCCGAGGTTCTTTACATTACTGGAGGCCAATTTAATACCATCCAGATGAAGTAATTGACTGAGCAGTTTCTTTTTCAGAGCTTCTGGTCCAAAGACGATACCTTTTGTCTTGTCAGAATTTAAGAGCAAAACGTTTAGAGTCATCCATGTTTTTATGTCTTCCAGACATGCCTGTAATCTACCTAACTGACTGGATTCATCAGGATTTATGGATAAATATAGTTGTGTATCATCGGCATAGCTGTAGAAATGTATCTCATGTTGTCTAATGATTCTACCAATTAGAAGCATATATATAGTAAAAAGAATTGGTCAAAGCACAAAACCATGTGGTACTCCACCAAGGCAATGCAATTTTATTTGTATCGAGCACTTTCAACAACAGGGTTCAATTCAAGGTGCTTTACATGATTTGGTGATAAAGAATGTAACCCTGGAAATTAAAAGCACCAATTTAGCATCAAACACACACAACACATGATGCACAATAACGCATGAAAAACAACAATAAAGCATGAGCACATATGATACATATGACATGAATCGTTTGGGCAATTCTAAACAGATTAGTTTTTAGTTTTGATTTAAAGCAGCTCAGTGTTTCAGCAGCTCTGCACTCGCCAGGAAGTCTGATCAAGATAAGTAGAGCATAGAAACTGAAAGCTGCTTCTCCATGTTTGGTTTTAAGTCTAGGGATGTTTAGTAGGCTAAAGTTGGAGGACCTGAGTGGTCTGAGTGGTTGGTATGGTAACAACAGGTCTTATTTTGGTGCTAATTGAATGATTTATAAACTAGTTGGAGTATTTTGAAGTCTATTCTCTGAGCTACAGGGAGCCAGTGTAAGGACTTTAGAACTGGGCTGATGTGTTCTACTTTCCTGGTTCTAGTGAGGAACACGAGCAGCAGCATTCTGGATCAGCTGCAGCTGTCTGATTGACTTTTTAGGCAGACCTGTGAGGACGCTGTTGCAGTAATCAATCTGACTAAAGATAAATGCATGGATGAGTTTTTCAAGGTCCTGTTCTGACATCAGACCTTAAATTCTTCAGGTGATAGAAGACTGACCTTGTTGTTGCCTTTGTGTGACCCTGGAGGTTCAGGTCTGAGTCCATTACTACACCTAGATTTTGGGCCTGATCAGTAGTTTCTAGCTGGATTAACTGAAGCTGTGTGCTGACTCTCGATCGTTCCTCTTTAGGTCTAAAAATAAGTACTTCAATTTTGTTTCTGTTTAGCTGGAGAAAGTTATGGCATATCCCTCCATTGATTTAGTCGATGCATTTATTTTGGGTTCAAAGTCACCTGGGGACATTATAATGTAAAGCTGAGTATCATCTGCATAGTTATGGTAGCTAATCATGTTGGTTGTTATAATCTGCCCCAGTGGGAGCATGTAGATATTAAATTAGAGGCGCCCTAAAATGGAGCCCTGGGGGACCCCACATGTGATTTCTGTTTGTTCTGATGAAAAGTTTCCTATTGCTCGAAGAAGTTCCTGTTCTTAAGGTAAGACTCAAACCAGCCAAGTACTGTACCAGAGACTCCAACCCAGCTCTCCAGTTATTCCAATAATACATCATGATCAACAGTGTCAAACGCTGCACTGAGGTCCAACAGAACCAGAACTCTGGTTCTACTACAGTCTGTATTTATGCAAATGTCATTGAACATTTTCACTAGGGCAGTCTCGGTGCTGTGGTGAGCACGGAAACCAGATGGAACCACATCAAAGTTGGTCAGGAACCAATTTAACTGATGAAACACAGGTTTTTCAATAATCTTTCTGCATTAACATGTTGTCCAGGTTGTTCTCCTTTAGTAGGGGTCCAATAACTGCTGAGCACCAGCATGTTCATACACACACACACACACACACACGGGCACACGCACGCGCGTGTGTACACCTATGCACACACACACACATACACACACAGGTGTGGGGATTCCGGTGTTTACAGATGCATTCTTGGACTTAGGTTACCATTCCTAAATCTTGTAATAATACAAGATTGTACCATGAGCTTTTCAGTGACGCTGTTGTTGTATTCATATATCTATTTGTGGGTTGTGGTTGTGTAGTTCTCGGTTTGCATTGTTTGATTTGTCTTGTCGTTATTTTATTCCCTCTTCCTGCCATCCTGCAGGTGTGGAGGCAGACTGGGATGTTCTCTTGTGTTTTCTTTGTCCCACATCCTCTATTGTATTGTCTTCAACACCCTGTCCTTCCTAACTTTTTTTCCTACCTCTATTCATCTTCTTTCTTTCTTCCCTTTTATTTTCCATGTCCATGTCCATAATATCAGAAAATAAAAACCCACAGCAATTTCTAATAAAGATTTCTTACACATACAGACCTTTTCCAAAAAAATTGAATATCATATAAAAAAATATTTTGTTCCATAATACCATTCAGAATGTTAAATTTCCATAGATTATAGATTCAGGGCACACAACTTAGATGATTTCAAGTATTTAGTTCTTTATTTGTACATAATTTGGGCTTCCAGCTCACAAAACCCACGAAAACAGGAATTAAAAAATTCGAATACTGTGAAGAAATCACAATTTACTTTATTTTTGCAGAAAAAAAAATTAGGGTCACATCAGATCAATCAAAATATGGCTTCACTTTGGTTCAATTGTCTCAGTTAGGTTCAATATGGGGAAGACTGCGCTTGACAACTGGCCAGAAGACCCTCATTGATACCCTCCATAGGATGGGTAAGCCACAAAAGTTCATAGCTAAGGAGGCTGGCTGTTCAATGGAAAGTCTAATGGAAGGGCAAAATGTGGGAGAAGAAGATACACTAGCAGAAGAGCTGACCGTAGGCTTCGGCAGATTATCAAACAGAAAAGATTCATGAATCTGGCAGAGATCCACAAAGAGTGGAAGGAGGCGGGAGTCACAGCTTCAAAAACCACCACATTCAGACGCGTCTCAACTGGGCCAAGGGGAAGAAGGACTGGACTGTTGGCCAGTGGTCCGAGGTTCTCTTTTCCAATGAAAGTAAAGTGTGCCTTTCATTTGGTAATCAAGGACCAAGGGTTTGGAGGAAGACGGGTGAAGAACAGAACACAAGCTGCTTGAGCTCCAGTGTGAAATATCCACAGTCAGTCATGATTTGGGGTGCCATGTCTGGTACAGGTGTTGGTAAACTCTGCTATCTTAAATCAAAGGTCACCTCATCAGTCTACCAGAATGTTTAGAGGACTTCATGATTCCTTCTGCTGAGGATCTCTATAGAGATGCAGATTTCATCTACCAGCAGGACCTGGCCCCTGCCCATAACACCAGAAGCAAAAACTGAGAAGCACATGGATATTTGGAACGAGCTTCCCCTCCCTGTCAAGCAGTCCCCCTCATTAGGCATTTTTAAAACTCGTTAAAAAGCACACTTTTTTAGCCTAGCTTTTACTTTATCTTAACTTGCCTACCTTTTACTGTTGTATTTTGTCTTTTGTGTATTACACTGACTCTTTTTTGCATATTATATTATGTATTTTATGTTTATCTTTTAATTCTTCTCTCTATTTTAACTTACTAATTGATTAGCAGGTATGTCGCTACAGGTCTTCTGTTATTGTTGGCTTTCTCTCTATATAGCACTTTGGTTGACTGATATGCTGTGTGTAGAGCACTTTTTAAATAAAGCGGTATGGTATGGTATGGTATGGTATGGTATGGTATGGTATGGTATGGTATGGTATGGTATTTCTTCACAGTATTTTAATTTTTTGAATTCCTGTTTTCGTGGGTTTTATGAGCTGGAAGCCCAAATTATGTACAGATAAACAACTAAATACTTGAAATCCTTTAAGCTGTGGGCCCTGAATCTATATTCTATGGAAGTTTAATGTTCTGAGTGGAATATTAGAAATAAATAAACTTTTCTATGATATTCTAATTTTATGGAAATGGTCTGTTTATGTTAAGCGGAGTACTATAGCAAAAGCCATAATGCTCCATTTGTGAAAGTAAATCTGTTGGGCTTCTACTTGGTACTCAGACACCAATTTTGAGCTCCACTCAGACAGACAAGAACATGTAAAAATAAATAAATAAAATGGTGCCAGTAACCAAAGGGAACACTTCCTTAAATAATTTTGTTGGGATTGGTTCCAATATGCAAGTTGAAGGTTTTAGATTAAGATAATATTTTTGATAATTCCGACTGGATCAAAACAGTCCAAACACAACTGAGGTTCTACAGTTCTCTCTGATGCTGCCTCACTTACTGAGAGAGAAGTAATCATGTTTGGGAGAATACCAATGATTTTATTTTTAGAGGATTAATTTTAATTATGAAGAATCCCATAAAGTCATCACAACTAAGAGCTGGGGGAATAGTTGTCTCAACAGAGTAATGACTCTGCATAGGTTTGGCAACTGTACTAAAAAGAAACCTAGGATTGTTCTTATTCGTCTCTATTAATGATGATAAATATGCTGTTCTAGCTTGTTGAAGGGTCTATTTATACAGCAGCAGACTAATTATCCAGGTTAAATAGGAATCCTCTAGGTGTGTAGAGCTCCACTTTCTCTCCAATTTCCTAGTACTCTGCTTTAGGCTCCTATGCTAATTACTTTGTTTTTAAGGGGGCTACACTATCTAATGCCAAACACAAAGAGGAAGTAACGCTATGAACCAAACCATCAATTTCTGAAGGGTTAGAGATGGAATTGCTGCCAATTGTTACTCTGAGACACTGACGAAAGTAAGAATTGAAAAGATTCTTTAAAAATTGTTACAGCTTTGTCTGATAAAGCTCTACTGTAATTAAATTTTATTTTGTGTTTAAGATGGTCAGTTAAAATAAATTCAAAAGTTATAAAAAGAAATGGTCAGCTAGAACTGGTTTATGTGGGAGGACTGTTATTTTCTCACACTCATATTATTATTATTATTTCCTCTATAGAGAGGCCAAGGAGAGGCCATGCCAGATCAGAAATAAATAATTAATAGTTTTTTAATAGTCTCATGAATATCATTTTACTCCACATTAAGTCCATTATTATTTATATGTTGCATTGTCTTGACATCAAACAAGTGAAAGCTTGTTTTTAACTGTAACATCATGTGGTTTTATGAAGTGAGAACATCTGAGTTTCTGCTTAGTTTTTTTGTGCCGGATTTGCATTTGTGTTCGAATTTGTTAATGTATTTTTAATGAATTTTGTTTTTGAATTAGTGAATTTGTTTTTTGAAATGTAATTTTTTTTAATGTAAATTTGTTTTTGAAATGAAATTTTTTATTCCTCCAATTTGTTAATGTGTTTTTTGAACAGTAATTTGCTTTTTAAATTCTTAATGTGTTTTTTGGGGGGAGGACTGTGGCACAGTAGGTAGAGCAGTTGTCTTGCAATTGGAGGATAGTTTGATTCCAGCTTCCTTCTCTCACATGTTGATGTGTTCCTGGGCAAGGCACTTAACCCCAAGTTGCCTACCGAGCACTGTATTAGTGTATGAATGTGTGTGTTTGTGAGTTCAAATGAGTGAATGTGGCTCCAATGTAAAGTGCTTTGATTGGTCAGTTTGACTAGAAAAACGCTGTATAAGTTCAGTCCATTTACCGTTTTTAGATTTTTAAATTGTTTTTTCTTATGTAATTGTATTTTGCACTTCTCAGCCACCGTACTTTGTCTGGTTTTTATTGCTTTTTGAATGAAGAACATGTTGCAGCTCTGTAGTTGTCTGGATCTTTTCTTAGGTTAGCTAATTTCAAATAAAGCAACGTTGCTAACATACACTATGTACTGTAACCTCCTTAGAGACAGGAAGCAATGTGAACTGTAGCATCTACATATACTCTAGTTTTTGTAACATATAGTTTTGGTGCATATTTGAAGTTTTAAAAGAAATCAATTTAGGAATAGAGAAAATATTTTATTACAAGCTGTTTTTGCACAATTCTATCATTGCAGTAAAGGTTGCATAATAAAATATATTTGAGACCTACTGCTTACAGACTGCAACCATCAATATTGAATTTTCTTCAGAAGGTATTCAGGCTGGAATATGTTATCCAAATAATTTCCCCTTTAACGTATACAGCTGTTGACCATTAACATGTATGATTGTGTGGGGGGACCATCATCTCATCTAGAGCACCAAAATGGCTAAATTGATGTTTTAGGACAACGTGAACATTAAATATAAAAATGAGCACACCCAGTATTTCCAGTAACATTCCAGCTCTGAAAGAACGCCATCCATCTCTAAAGTGACAAGTCAGGATTACTCTGGCCAGGCTCTTCCCAGGTTGCAGCTTTAAATGCTCTGGTAGCTCCTGCTGCTACTCCCACCCTATCTGAAGATCAATCTGTCCATCCACTCCTACATGTTGTCACTTTGATCCAGAGAAAAAAGCCAAGATTTTTGGATGTCCATCTTTTTAAAAAAATGTAAAGTGGTGGTCGAAAGTCATGAATGTGATGTTTTTCTGATAGAAAATGGAGCCCATGACCAGCTTTAATGTGACAGATAGTATGTGCCATGGGCGGTTCTAGACAGGAGCCAACAGGGGCCAGAGCCCCTGTAGAACTGGTCCTGGTGTGTTATGGTCCCTATAGTGAAGAGATGATACTAAATCAATTTCCTATGATGATTTGCGCTGGCACAGAGACCAGAACTAACCGGTCTCTTGGACCCGTAACTTCTATGAACTTATACATATTTTACATTATTGGAAAGCTAAAAATCTTGTGATTCCAATAATAAATGCCTATTATCATAGCATATTATCACTCCTCTGGGAGAAATGTGTCTCTACTCAGAATGGTTCATGAACAACTTTAATTTTAATTTTGGTATAAAAAAAAGGAAGGGTGGAAATTGCAGGAATGGAGGAGGTTGATAAAGGAGGTTGATAAAAAATAATGAAGGTGTTGGACTTTTAGCTCCAGCAATATTGAGATAGGATCCCAGTTTTCATCGGTCAAGGAATCTGCATCCTGAAGCTCTGGAGTTGTAAACGATGGAATATTACTCTCTTTGTTTGTTTATTTAATTCTTTTGTTCTGTGTGAAAAAACACTGACCCCACCCACCCTGGTAAATTTGGTCTGCAACCGCCGTGCTGCTGTTCAATTCAACTTAAAAACAAATTTGTTAGAACACAAAAGGTAAAATAAAGTAAAAATGCAATAGCCTGAGTACACATTTTTTTAACTAATATTTTTGTTGAAGCACCTTCAATTCATTTTTTTAGCATTCAGTCTTCTTCAGTTTGTGTCTACCATAAATCATAACAATATTGATAACATTCAGTTGTGCTTATTAGGTCTTCCTGACTTTTTCACAAACTGCAATTTGGTCTAATGTAAAAATTCAACGTGGCTGCAGTAAATAAATGGGTATTTGAACTTCTATTTCAGTGGCTGACTCCTACTTTTTTCAACCACTCATCTTATTGTTCCTTTTGCCCGGCTTGTCACCATGGGTAGCAGAGCTTTCAGTCGCTCTGCTCCTTGCCTCTGGAACTCACTTCCTCCTGTCATCAGAAATATTGACTCTCTTCCTGTATTTAAATCACAGCTCAAAACACATCTGTTCAAAACGGGCTTATTCACTTTAGACTTTAGTTGTTGAGCCTTTTTAAGGCAGACTTGTAGAAGATCTGTAGCATTTTGCTGCAAACTTTGAAGGACCTAAGCTTCCTCAAGAAGTACAGTCTACTCTGTCCCTTCTTGTAGACGGTTTCACTGTTCAGTCTCCAGTCCAGTCTGTTGTCCAGGTGAACTCTGAGGTATTTATACCACCTCCACTTCTTCTCCCATGATGGAAACAGTGTTTGACTTATCCCTGTTTCCTCTGAAATCTACAATCATCTCCTTTGTTTTGTTCACATTCAAAGTAAGACGATTGTTTCCACACCATGTCACAAAGCGGTTCACCAGCTCTCTGTACACCAGACAATTGCAGAGTCATCTGAGTATTTCTGCAGATGACAGGTCTCTGATTTGTACTGGAAGTCTGAGGTGTACAGAGTGAAAAGGAATGGTGAGAGTACGGTCCCCTGTGGTGCTCCTGTGCTTGCTGACCACCTGGTTTGACACACAATTCTTCAGTTTCGCAAACTGTGGTCTGTTTGTCAGGTAGTCATTGATCCAGGCGATTGTTGAGGGCTCCACCTGTGTCTTCAGAAGTTTCTGACAAAGCAAATCAGGCTGAATTGTGTTCAATGCACTGGAGAAATCAAAGAACATGATCCTCACAGGGCTGCCTGCTTTGTCCAGATGACAGTGGGTTGGTTGAAGTAGGTGGATGATGGCATCTTCAACTCCAACTCCCCAGCGATAAGCAAACTGCAGTGGGTCCTGATACGTTCTAGTTTGCTTATTCAGGGGGGGGCAACAGGAGTCTCTCCAGGACCTTCATGATGTGGGATGTGAGGGCAACAGGTCTATAGTCATTGATGATTGATTGGTGAGTTCTCTTTGGTACTGGAACAAGGCAGGATGTCTTCCACAACACTGGAACCTTCTCTTGAGTTAGGCTAAGGTTGAAGAGGTGCTGCAGAATCCCACAGAGCTGCTCTGCACAGGCCTTCAGGACTCTTTTAGTTTTTCCAGCTGCCTCTTCACCTGACACTCAAATGAGCCGTTTCCTGACCTGCAAGCTATCCCTTCAGTGGGAGGAAATCCCACAGCATGCACTTGTGTTTGGCATGACACTGGGCTCTTTCAAGGCGATCCGCTCCAATGCCTCAGTAACTCTTCGTGCTGTCAGCTCTTGGTTTGATACATTGAGTGTGGTGTCCAGGTTTGAGATGATGCTCAGAAGCTCTCATGGAATCATTTTGTGATTGATTTAGTTAAAATTGAAAATGTCTGCGCATCTGCACCAAGTTGGCAGGGGTGCGAATACTAATCTGTTAAAATGAAGGATGGCCTTCAGATTTTTCTATCATTGTTTGAAAAAAATGGTCAAATACTCAAACTATTCGGTTAATGCGACCCCTGTTGCCCTGCCACTTTCATTAACCCAAAAGTTACTGTGAGTACCTCTAACAGGACCAAAGTAGGGTGACAGGCTTATTTAAGAACATCACGAATGTGTGTGGTAGTGGGGCATAACCCAGCCTAAAGTTAGCAGTAAAACCTGACTGCTGATTCAGAATGGCCTTATTGTTAGTTACAGTTACCGGTTACTATTTATTGCCCCAGGAAGGCACCAGGGGGCAGTTTATATTTAGGAGCATCAGTTGCAATTAAATAGCCTGATTAATTGACCTATTACAGAAATCAGTAGGAACCTCTTTATGTACATTTTTAGCAGAAATTTTGAATCCTTTTTTAAATATCACACCATGTTTAATGGTCGTTATCTGTTTATTAAAAATTTTTATGTTTGTCCAATCCGAAACTCAAGTTTTTCTTCTTCCTTCACTTCAGCTTCTTACAAAACAAAATGTTGAAACCAATTACAAGTATTGTACACCTTTTTTTGTTCTTGTTGCTGTTTAATCCACAGTAATTCACATTACATCAAAACCCATCAGACCCATTACATCAGAACTGGCACAAGATGTCCTGTAAAAGTTTAAGAATAAAAGGGAAGATGAAGCTTTTGACAGCAGTATCTCAAGTAATGCCCCCCTTACAGGAAGGTGTCACAGCTAAACAGAACACCAGGCCAGTTGTAGCTTCTATGAAGAGAAAAAACAGAGAGAGAGCATCAAGTTAATGGCAGCAATAACTGCAGATAATACATAACTGGAGAGGTAGCAGAGTAAGGAAAACTGGATATTATGTATCCAGCAGCAGAACTACAGATAAAGCTCAGGATAACCTAAGCTGGTCTAACTGCTTTATCAAAAAAGGAATGTTTCAGACCTGATCTTCAAAGTAGAGAGAGTGTCTGCCTCACTGGTAATAGATGGATGAGATAAGCAAAACATTTAAACATGTCATACTTCTAAAGTGATACAGTTCGCTTACAGTGCATGCCCAATGTTCAGAGAGCCATCCATCACCATGGGGACAGTCAGTACTACTATTGTGACTCTTCACAAAATGCTGGAGAAACATTCAAAATAATGTCTGTTTTTGCAGAAATTTAAGAATGACTTGATTTCCACATCCCTTATTTAGCCAGCCAGAAAGAACTCCATAATTACAAATGTAGGAAGTTTCAGTCAGTATGCTGACACACAGAATCAGCATGATCCATCTTCTGGTGTCTTTGTTTCTCTGACAGGACAAGACAAGAATGACGACACAGCAGTGCTACCTCTGTCTGTTGGTTTCTGTTGAGGTAATACCAATGACAGGAAATAACTGAATTCCAATAAAACCTCTGATAGTATAATGTAGATGTAGCGTTAGACATTTCCGCAGCACTCTATCGTGTCACCTGTCACCAAAGTGGTTAGCTTGCACTCTCTAGTCGGAGGAAAACCCCACTTTTGGTCTGGGAAGAACTGCTGCGGACCATTTATTGCACATGCTCAGGATAACATTCGAGGGCACGCGGGCACGCTCATTTTACATGATGTCATCATGCAAGCTATTTTAACATGACTTTGTCACTCATAACAAATAAAATACTTAACACTCCCACTCAAAGGCATGTTTGTAGCTCCCTGTAATAGTAAAAAAATTAAAATATATATATCTATGCATCCTAAAACAAAATATCTGACCAGTTATGGCTAGGGATAACTTTTATAATTACAAATGTAATTAGGTCATGGAACACCCCAAGGAAGATATTTGGGACAAAACACAAAATGTTCTGTTTAGAATCACTTGTACATAACCCAGATTTAACAGGAGGGGGCACTGAGGTCAGTTTGAGGATATGGGAAGAGTCAAGGATCCACCATCTTCTTGATCTTTGGGATAATGGAAGATTTCAAATCAAATCAAATCAAACTTTATTTATAAAGCGCTTTTCATACAAGACGTTGCATCACAAAGTGCTTTACAGATTAAAATGACCCCACATAAAACCACCTTCCCTTCCCTCCCCCACAGATTTAAAAGCATAGTCACAGTTATACCCCCCTCCCCCCAACCCGTCTCCCATGCACACACACAGTTAAGAGAAAAAGTAAAAAAGGACATTGGGCCGATGGTAGATGAACCATGCAAGGAAACGCCATCAGAGGAGCCATCTGCCCCGGCAGCGGTAGACTAACAGCAGCAGCCGAGGCACCGACACAGGGCACCCAGTGGAGGCAAGGCCAAGACCCCCACCTCCACCCAAGCTCCACCTGGAGAGCACCCAGGCAGCCACAGCCGACCACCGCTCCCGGGGCAGAGGGCTACCACAGAGGAAACACTGGAACGGGGATTAAGATAAATTAAAGTATAAAAAGAAACTGTAAATTAACGTGCTAAGATTAAATAGTAAAACTGATAAAAATATAATCATATAAAACATGGAGAGCAATTAAACAGACAGTAATAAATAATAATCAGTTAAAAGCTAGGCTAAAAATGTGAGTCTTGAGCCTGCTCTTAAAAAACATGAACATTCTCTGCTGCCCAGAGGTCCTCTGGCAGCCTGTTCCAGAGGTGAGGGCCATAAAACGGGAAAGACGCCTCGCCATGAGTGTGTGTCCTGACTTTTGGGGTGACAAGGAGACAGCTGCCAGAGGAGCGCAGAGACCGCGAAGGTTTATATGGTAAAAGCAGTTCAGAGAGATAAGAAGGCCCAAGACCATTAAGACACTTAAAAACCATTAAAAGAACCTTAAAGTTGATCCTGAAATGTACGGGGAGCCAATGCAATGATTTTAAGACCGGTGTAATGTGCTCCTGCCTCCTGGTCTTCGTCAGGACACGTGCTGCTGAATTTTGTAGTAGTTGTAAACCAGATATACTCTTTTTGGGAAGACCAGAAAGCAGGGCATTACAGTAATCAATTCTACTGGAGATAAAAGCATGCATCAGTCTCTCCGTATTGGCCCGAGAGAGAATGGGGCGGACTCAGGCGATGTTCTTTAGTTGATAAAAACCTATTTTAGTAATATTTTTTATGTGAGGAATAAAAGTCAGCTCAGAGTCAAAAATCACGCCCAGTTCTTCACCTGTAAAGAGGGATTAAAAGACAGTGATTGTAGTTGTGGTAAAAGTTTCTCTCTCTGAGCCTCAGGACCGATGACTAAAACTTCAGTTTTGTCCTGGTTGAGCTGAAGAAAGTTTTCTGCCATCCAGGATTTAATGTCTAAAATGCAGTTAAAAAGTGCATCCATTGGCCGTGTGTCATCGGGAGACATGGAGATGTACAGCTGTGTATCATCAGCATAACTGTGAAAGTTAACTCACTGTCTTCTGATGACGCTGCCAAGAGTGAGCATATACAGGTTAAAAAGCACTGGGCCTAAAATCGAACCCTGGGGCACACCACATGTAATCCTATGGACCCTAGAGGAGCAGGTATCTAAACTTACCATAAAAGTCCTGTCTGTGAGATGGGATGTAAACCATTTGTGAACAGCGCCAGAGAGGCCAATCTGTTTTAAACGGGTTAAAAGAATAGTGTGGTCTACTGTATCGAAGGCAGCGCTTAGATCCAGTAGAACCAACACTGTCACCCTCTGTGCATCATAGTTTAATCTGAAATCATTTAAAATCTTTAGAAGGGCCGTCTCTGTGCTGTTCTAAAATTTTGCTTAAAAAGTTAGATACCGATCTAAAAATGTTAAAATCATTAAAATCTACACTCAACAAAAATATAAACGCAACACCTTTGTTTCTGCTCCCATTTTTCATGAGATGGACTTAAAGATCTAAAATTCATTCCAGATACACAATATTACCATTTCTCTCAAACATTGTTCACAAATCAGTCTAAATGTGTGATAGTGAGCACTTCTGCTTTGCTGAGATAATCCATCCCACCTCACAGGTTGGCCACATCAAGATGCTGATCTGACATCATGATTAGTGCACAGGTGTACCTTATACTGCCCACAATAAAAGGCCACCCTGGAATGTGCAGTTTTGTCTCACAGCAAAATGCCACAGGTGCCACAAGCATTGAGGGAGCGTGCAATTGGCATGCCGACAGCAGGAATGTCAACCAGATCTGTTGCTCGTGCATTAAATGTTCATTTCTCCACCATAAGCCGTCTCCAAAGGCGTTTCAGAGAATATGGCAGTACATCCAACCGGCCTCACAACCGCAGACCACGTGTAACCACACCAGCCCAGGACCTTCACATCCAGCAGGTTCACCTCCAAGATCGTCTGAGACCAGCCACTCAGACAGCTGCTGAAACAATTGGTTTGCATAACCAAACAATTTCTGCACAAACTGTCAGAAACCGTCACAGGGAAGCTCAACTGCATGCTCGTCATCCTCATCGGGGTCTTGACCTGACTCCAGCTCGTCGCCGTAACAGACTTGAGTGGGCAAATGTTCACATTCGATGGGGTCTGGCACGTTGGAGAGGTGTTCTCTTCACGGATGAATCTCGGTTTACATTGTTCAGGGCAGATGGCAGACAGCGTGTGTGGCGTCGTGTGGGTGAGCGCTTTGCTGATGTCAATGTTGTGGATCGAGTGGCCCATGGTGGTGGTGGGGTTATGGTATGGGCAGGCATCTGTTATGGACGAAGAACACAGGTGCATTTTATTGATGGCATTTTGAATGCACAGAGATACCGTGATGAGATCCTGAGGCCCATGAACATGTTTCAGCAAGATAATGCACGGCCCCATGTTGCAAGGATCTGTACACAATTCTTGGAAGCTGAAAATGTCCCAGTTCTTGCATGGCCAGCATACTCACCGGACATGTCACCCATTGAGCATGTTTGGGATGTGCTTGACCGGCGTATACGACAGCGTGTACCAGTTCCCACTAATATCCAACAACTTCGCATAGCCATTGAAGAGGAGTGGACCAACATTACACAGGCCACAATTGACAATCTGATAAACTCTATGCGAAGAAGATGTGTTGCACTGCATGAGGCAAATGGTGGTCACACCAGATACTGACCGGTTCTGAGTCCCCAGACCTCCAATAAAGCAAAAAACTACACATTCCAGGGTGGCCTTTTATTGTGGGCAGTATAAGGTACACCTGTGCACTAATCATGATGTCAGATCAGCATCTTGATGTGGCCAACCTGTGAGGTGGGATGGATTATCTCAGCAAAGCAGAAGTGCTCACTATCACACATTTAGACTGATTTGTGAACAATGTTTGAGTGAAATGGTAATATTGTGTATCTGGAATGAATTTTAGATCTTTAAGTCCATCTCATGAAAAATGGGAGCAGAAACAAAGGTGTTGCGTTTATATTTTTGTTGAGTGTAAATTGCCCTTCTTCAACAGGGGCCTCACCATCGTCCCTTTAAAGGCGGCAGGATTTAAATCATTTGAGAATCAGTATAGTTAAAAATCAGTATAACTTATCACAAAGTGATTTTTCTAAATATTTTCAGGTTAGACATTATGTTCACTCAAAGATGGGGACCCTCAATCTTCCTGGTAACCCCCACTTACTTGAAAAAACCCTCTTAGACAGTCAGAAATACATTCTCTTTACATCCAAGTTCTATACAACCCTCCAGCAATTTACAAAGGACAGATTAGCTTTTTTAAGAACATATTGGGCATCATGTTTAAAAACAACAATAGAACGTGAAGCATGGGAAGATGCTCTGTTATTATCCTCAAAGATCTCAGTATGTAATAGATTCAAAGAGTTGCAATAAAATATTTTATACAATGCCAATATAGTCTCTGCTGGGAATAATACCCCACTCATTAAAGGATGGCGAGGACACGGTACAATTTCTCTTTATGGTGCCCAGGAAAGTTATAATGACTAAATCGGTCGGAGAGGAACCACCGTCACTTCAGCTATGGAGATCTATAACCGTAGATGTCATCACTTTAGAGAGCTTGAGGTTTCACCTCAGCGGACAACATCATCTCTAGCAAGTAAAATTTGGTTAAGTCTGGGAATATTTGCAAGGACAATGTAAATCATCTTAAGACGGATATGAGGATTTATGTTATTAATATGAATGCTGTGCAATGTACTGGATCTGCATCTGTATGGTGTCTATGATATATTACCTGTACTATTATTACTTTCTGTGCATTTCTATGTTTTGAGCTGGACTGATAAGCTTTAAGATGTTCAATAAAAAATAAAAAAAATTAAAAATATCTGGCATTCTGGCAATGTTCCAAAAATAACCCTAACCCTAACCCTTCTTTTAGTCCATATCCTTTTGCAACATATCTTGCTTTATAAGTCTTAGATCCGTCTGGGTTCTCTTTTACTGCATACACCCAGCAACCTCCCACTGCTTGTTTGCCTTCTGGCAGTGGTGTTAGAATGAAAGTATAATTTTCTTTTAAAGAGTTCGTCTCCTCTTTCATTGCATTTTTCCACATTTCTGACTTCTTAGAGTCCATAGCCTCTCTAAATGTTGTGGGTACACCGTAAGTCACTCTATAGAAATAATCTACACTTTCACCATTGTTACACTCAGCTTTACAGTGGTACTCTTTTAAATAGTCTGGGATCTTTCTCCGTCTCGTAGGGTACCTTCTTTCTTCCTGTCCTCCCTGAGTATTTTCTGTTTGGGTTGGACCTGCCTCTGTGGTCTCTTCTACCATTGGCTACTCACTTTCTTTATGGTGTATCTGACCTTGTAGTGTGTCTTCGTAAATATCAATGTTATTTCTCATGTCACAATCTATCTATGTCTGGCGATCTGCGCTACCTTTGGAAATACATTTTACCAGCCTATGTTTTAAGACTTTTCCTATTTCAGGATAATACACATTGTAAGCTGGACTATACTTATCATAGCTTAAAGGAGCTGTATGTAAGAAATGTATTTCAATTAATCATACAACGGCCCTGATACGTCACTAGACATTAAGAAATCATGTTCATTTCAAATGCTAATATCACTGACAACAGTAGTACGGCCAGGATATTGTCATTTAAAAAGTGAAGTTGCAGCCCTCAACTGATGTTGATGATGTCATCTTGTGCTTTGGCATTGGAGCGCCACCCTCCACCTATCTACCAATCACAAAGTCAGTAGTGTTTTGGCATCGGGGTTGCCAGCTCTGCTCTAGTTACTACAGCTGCCGCTACAAAAGTGTTTCGGAAAAAAAATGTCTAACGTTACTACACCTAAAATACCTCATTGTCATTCAGAAATACGTTGTGACAAAGTCCAAAATAAAACAAGGATTTGTGTAGGAAATGCCTTTGAAAGATGGAGATGGCTGAAAACTGAGAAAACTTTGAAGACTGACGCTAATGTTGCTAATTTAATCCTGGAAAGGTAAGATTCATCCATGTTTGGCTAACTTGGAGGCATACTTATTGTAAATGGACATTTCAAATATTCATGACAGTCGAACAAAGTTATGCATGTTCGTGAATTGTGTAAAGTTACGTTACATTAGCGCATAAGGAAGAGGAGGGTAATCGAATTGAAAAGATAAGGAATTGTTTGGTAAATAAAAACGGCAAGTTGTCATTGCTAGCATTAGCGATGCATTATCAGAGCCCGTTTCCTTGTCATTACAATTAAACATAATTGACAGAAAATAAACTTACTGTGTAGGACTCATCACTTGTCATTGGAAGCTCCTTGTAGCAGTCTATGTACATTCCTGCAGCTTATCTGGCAACCTCGAGTCGGGAGGGGATACATCGCTCTACAGTAATTTGAAAGTGATTGCAGTACCAGTTATGGCCACAATCCTACATACGGCTCCTTAAAAAAAAACTTTTTCACATCTAGAATTTAACTTCTTTTTATCCTGCTTATATACATAGCATTCAGAACCAAATGTCTTCATCTTAGATAGATCAGGTGTTTTCCAGTAAAAACATAGGTGTCTGCTCTAGTCGCCTACTGTAACACCTGTTGCAGATTTGAGCTGCCGTTTGTACAGCATACGTCCGTAAATGCTTTGGGAGGTTACTCTCCAACAGCATGCATCGTGCCATCTCATGAAACTACATCTGCTATAAACTTTTCTGTAGCTTTTGTTGTGTCACTCTTTGCTTTTATAAGATATGGAAAAATCATCCCACTGTAATCATCAGTAAATGCTACCGCATACTTGTACCCATTCTTTGTCTGCTATTTCTATGGGACCGCATAAATCTGCGTGTACTAGCTCTAGTGCAGAAGCATCTTTATGATCTGCCTGTCAGTTTCTACTTTACCACCTTCTCTAGTTTTGCAACATCATCTAGGTTACAATGACCAATATTCTATGCCAGGTCTGAATGTCATTACAACCATACATTTCATCAACCTTTTCATTTTCCACTGTGCTCAGATAATACAGCTTACTGTACAAATCTATTTTGAATTTGGTACCATTCTTGTGGAATAACCAGTAATCACCATCCTTGAAAATGGACTTCGGCTCCATTGGCTGTTGCTGCTTTAGCTGAAAAAAGATTTTGTTGAAACGATTGGATGTAGAGTGCTTGCTTTAACCTTGTTTTCACCTGTCGTCGCCTCCTATCCAGAATGTAGATCTCTGCGTCTCCCCTCATTTTAGCCATTCCTTTGACCTTGGTTCCATCTGCAAATTCGATCATGTGACTCTCTGGTCTGAAGCTCTTGTCCACTGTTTTGAACTTTGTTTTTTGAACGTTGATCATGTGTGTGGTGGCACCAAAATACCTTTTTTTAATCTCCTTTTTGTGTAAAACAGTCATTTATTTTGAAGAAATAAAAGGTTGTAGGATCAGCCTCCGTTTCTTCCTCTGCTTTTTTCGCATAGTCACTGGCTGGTCCACGACCGCCCTCTTCCTCGATGCGGTGTGTCCCATTTTCGCTCCTCTTATTTCACCTGGGGATCTTTGGGACATGTCCTGGCCAGGTGTCCCTTTTTATTACATGAGTAACACTCCACAAAAGCTAGGTCTATTCTCTTTCCTCTTCATCTTCCCGAGACCTTGTTGCTCCGCTAGTCTTCATCACGTTGTCCCCTTCTACACTCACGTCACTCCTCCCATATCTTTCGGTACTCTCTTAACTTCGCAGTTTTGTTTTAAACTTGCTGAATGTTCCTGGGTCATTTGTCTGGGTGATGTGAATGACAAAAGGCTTATATGAATCAGGCAGCCCCTTTAGTACTATGGCTATCTGTAATCCATCACTAATAGGCCCGTCTGCTCTTCTTAATGACGTGATTATAGTCTCTGCTGGAATTATATAGTCAGTTAAAGTTTCATTACTAGCCATTTTGAGCGAGGACAGTTCAGAGTACAAACTTACGACACGGGGTTTGTCTTTTCCTGCATAGTGCTCGTAAAGAATCTGTAGGGCTTTTCTTCTGTCACGTTTTGCGTCTCTCATTACTAGCGATAAACTCTTGTTGTCCAAGCATTGCACCAGCTCTGCATATGCCTCCCCATTCTTTGCCTCATCTTCTGCGATGGCAACTTTGTCGTCCTCTTCAAACTCTGGCTTCTCCAGAATAACGTCTCCAAGGCCATGTAACTCCATGTGCACAAGGAACCGTGTTTCCCAGAGCTCGTAGTTTCTTTCATCACCGTCGAATAAAATTCTGAACCACCTTTGGCTGGCAGGACTGGGCCCATAACAAATAAAATACTTAACAGTAGAGATCACACACATGCTCTGTTCTGTTGTTTTCACTTTTATAACAGAATAAACTTTTGGAAATTTACTGCAGCCTTAAGGATGAATAGATTCCAGCTCAACACTAAAAGATGTAAACTAACACTAATACAGTTGAAGTCACCTCAGGTATTATGGACCTCCACCAGCCTGGTTCATCCTTGTGTAAAATTTCCAGATCCCTGAAAGTTTCACATTTACTGTTCAAACAATTATATAATATAATTATATACAAGCATAAACAGCATGATAATATCCTGCTATCATACTGCTCAGGAAGGAGACGGGTTTTGAGTCCCAGAGTTAAATGTTCCTTAGGTGTCTAACGAATGTTCTGTGGTGAATGTGTTTTACCTGCTGTGTGTATGAGCTGATAACATTGTTTGGTTTGGAACACATCTGAAAGTTTGATTTTGACAGAAAAGTCTGAGGTTTGGCAAATGTTAAGATATTTGGATTTAGATTAAATGTTTTGAAAAAATAGTGGAAAGTTTCAAGAAATGTGTTTTCGAAATTCAGAAAAAAACTGCAATTAGTGTCAACATCTAACTCTGAATATGACTCAAAACTGTGAAAAATGCCAAACTAATGTATTGTTGACTATCAGACACTGACTGGGTAATCAGGAGAATCTGAGCAATTCCCGGTGGGCCGGGCTGATATATCGTCCAGTATGGCAAACTGAGTTGTACTAGTGTGCCAAAGGTGCAACTAGGCAAAATGAGTCACTAGTAAGAGTATTTCTGAACTAGTTGCGTAAACGTTCGAACTAGTAGGGGAAAATGGTAAACTAGTTCTGTGTAGTCGCATACTAGTTGGTATAAACAACAGTTGATGTCAAGGATATGGAGTTTTTACCAAAATGGCTTGCCATACTGGGCATACTGCCTCCACTGGCAGCTTGATTGTTTTGGGTTTCTTGCAGCGCACCATGGCATAACACGTAAGAGCACTCAGTGAGTTGAAGGTAGATAGAGCAAGGGTGGTACAGAGAAGGCTAGAATTAAAAAGAGGAAATCTCCGGAAACAGACGCTACTAAATGTGCAAAAATGGTCAACTTTTTACCTGAAACAAGCTTGTGGTTTGTGACAACAGACGAGGACGATGAAATGGGAAAGACATGCTGAACTTTGCCTGCAAACCACCATTCAAGTTAATTAATTATCAAGTCAATGAATTGTATGATGTTGTGGCAACTAGCATAGCATTTCATTTTAATAATAATATGATGATAAGCCACATAACTGGGAAACGTTGTCTTGTTGCTCCTCAGCGTTAGATGGAAAATCCAGCACCAAGCAATATGAGCCCACAAGTCCAGTGTGGGCAGGATCACTTATTGAGGGAATATTATTAATATAATGAAGAGCATGGGTAGACCTGCTCCATATGAAAAGTGCCCTGCAATGCAAACTGATTCAGCAGTACAGTAATAAAACTGAAGAGAATTAACAAATGCATGGACTAGTTTCTCAGCATCACTCATGGACAGAATGTTTCTAATTTTAGCAATATCCCAGAGGTGAAAGAAGGAAATCCTAGAAACCTGTTTGATGTGGGATTTAAATGTCATGTTTTGGTCAAAAATAAATAAGGTTCTTTACGTTATTACTGGAGGCCAATTTAATACCATCCAGATGAAGTGATTGACTAAGCAGTTTCTTTTTTAGAGCTTCTGGTCCAAAGAGGGCAACTTCTGTCTTGTCAGAATTTAAAAGGAAAAAAGCTTAGTGTCATCCAGATTTTTATGTCTTCCAGACATGCCTGTAATCTACCTAACTGATTGGATTCATCAGGATTTATGGATAAATATAGTTGTGTATCATCAACAAAACTGTGGAAATTTATCCCATGCTGTCTAATGATTTTACCAATGGGAAGCATATATATAGTAAAAAGACTTGGTCCAAGCACAGAACCCTGTGGTATTCCACAAGTAACCCTTGAGAGTGAAGAAGATTGATCATTTAGATGAACAAACTGGAATCTATCAGACAAATATGATTTAAACCAGCCTAGTGCTGTTCCTCTTGAGAATGAAATAGTTGAGACTAGCTGGTTGAACAGAACTATGACTCTGTGTAGGTTTGGTGACTGTACTAAAAAGAAACCTAGGAATGTTCCTATTCTCCTCTATTAAAACATGAAAGATATGCTGTTCTAGCTTGTCAAAGGGTCTTTTTATACAACAGTAGACTGTTATTCCAGGTTAAATAGGAATCCTCTAGGTGTGTAGAGCGCCATTTTCTCTCCAATTTCCTAGTATTCTGCTTTAAAGTACGCAGCTCTGCAATGAACCAGTGAGTCAGCCTCCTATGGCTAATTACTTTCTTTTTTAAGTGGGCTACACTATCTAATGCCAAACACAATGAGGGAGTAAAGCTATGAAACAGACCATCAATTTCTGAAGGGTTAGAGATGGAATTGCTGCCCCCCACTGTGTTACTCTGAGACACTGAGGAAGTAAGAATGAAACAGATTCTTTAAGAATTGTTACAGCATTGTCTGATAAAGCTCTACTATAATGAAATTTTCTTTCAGGTTTAGGATGGTCAGTTCAAAAGTTAATTCAAAAGTTATAAAAAATGGTCAGACAGAACCGGGTTATGTGCGAGTACTGTTATTTCATAACACTCAAAGCCGTATGTGAGTACTTGGTCCAAAGTGTGTTGACCCCAGTGGGTGGGTCCCTGTACTTTTTGAGTAAAGCCAATTGAGTCTAAGATAGCATTAAAGGCTGCATTTAGGCTATCACTTTCAGTTTCTACATGAATATTGGAATCCCGCTCTATAATGACCATATCAGTATTTAAAGTGGGGGGGGGTTTATACAAAATGGACTTTCTAAAGCTCAATATCCTGAGAACCTGTCTTTCCCTCATTAAAAACGTGCCTGAATTGTTGCTCTGACCCATTCACTCATGTTAGAGTAATCTTTGAGTCTCTGCTGGTAGTTCTCTGGGTTGCTGAAACGCCTGCTCCCACCTATCCCCGCCTTTTCCACCCATCTCCTCCTCCGACCTTACGTACTCAGCTGAGAGCCTCGCCCCCTGCAGAGCTCCCCTGCTCCTACCCACCTCACACAACTTCGGCTGAGTCCCAGGTGCAGTAATTATAACACACCAGCAGCAGCTGCGCGTCTTTTGTGAGATTTTTTTCCCGACTCCGTGCATGCTGCGATGATGCACGGTATGTGACGAACTGAAGGGGGAGTATCAGAAAGAGTTGGAGGGTCTTAGAGAGGCACAGGCGAAAATCAAGGCGTCCAATACGGAAGTAAATTTCTTTAAGGTGGATTTGGATATATGACGGACTTTCAAAAGACTTAAGGTGACAATTGTATTGGAGTGTGCTATAGAAGGGTAATATGTGCCTGGAAGAAGTATAATCCCCCCCCCCCCCCCCCTTTAATACTAATTCAGATAAAAAATGTGAGATCTGATCTAAGAATTGAGTGTAAGGGCCTGGTTGACGAAACAAAACCACAAACAAGTGTTCTTAACGTTTTGCTACTTGGATGAGAAAAACTAAGGGTTATGTGTTCAAAACAAGTGAGACAATAAATACACAAAGCCCACATTTGAATGAGAGGAGAATGAAAGTACTGTGAAATAAGCCTGCATGTTTTGCCATTTAAAATATTTCAATTGGTTACGTCAAGTGTGTTTTCCATATAAAATGCAGTAAACCTTTACAGAATATTTACATAATATATTTTTTTATTGTTACACAGGTGCAGCAGATGAGTTTAAGGAAACTGGAGGAAGTGTGAAAGGAAGAGCAAGGTCTACTTAGGGACCGATTACAGAGGCGGCAGCTCAAAATTTAGATTCTGATAATGTTAATGGATGTGTTGTAAAGGATAATGTAGATCTGAACACATGCTGAAAAAAAATCTACATTGTGAAGCAATTAACCCTTATATGCACTGAATTGGACATTTTTTAGAAAAATACTCTGATTTACAAGGCTGCAGGGTTGTTTTGCAACCACAGACTGGATGACTTTTTGCCAAGCACATGGAGAGGACATCAATGCCATGACTGAGTGTGTGACTGACTATATAAACTTCTGTGTGGACAACATCATCCCCACCAGAACAGTGAGATCCTTCCCTAATAACAAACCCTGGATCACCAGTGACCTGAAGGAACTGCTAAACAAGAAAAAAAGAGCCTTCAGGGAGGGAGAAGGAATTATTGAGGAGTATACAGAAGCAACTTAAGGTCAAGATCAGAGACACCAAGGAGGCATACAGGAAGAAGCTGGAGAACAAACTAGAGAGCAACAATATCCGAGATGTCTGGTCAGGAATGAGAAAGATCACAGGGTTTAAGGACAGGAAGGATTGGATAGATGGAAGTCTGGATAGAGCCAATGAACTGAACACATTCTTCAACAGGTTCAGTTCAGGAACTAGCTTAGCATCCCCCTCTCCTGTTCCCAGCCAAACAGACATCCCACTCTCCTCTGATCAACAGCTTCCCTGTTACACCTCGGATGTTTTATCCTTCACCTCAGCCATGGACTCTTCTGATTCCACAAGTTTGACTTCAACCAAGTCAGGAAATGCTGCTACCCCCTTTGCAACCCCCTCCCACTTGTCTGTCTCCAAAAGTCAGGTGAAGAGGCAGCTGGAGAAACTGAACCGGAATAAGGCTGCAGGTCCAGATGGTGTCAGCCCCAGAGTCCTGAAGGCCTGTGCACAGCAGCTTTCTGGGATTCTGCAGCACCTCTTCAACCTTAGCCTAACTCAGGAGAAGGTTCCAGTGTTGTGGAAGACATCCTGCCTTATTCCAGTACCAAAGAGAACTCACCCATCAGTCATCAATGACTATAGACCCGTTGCCCTGACATCCCACATCATGAAGGTCCTGGAGAGACTCCTGTTGGCACCCGAGTAAGCAAACAAGAATGTATCAGGAGCCACTGCAGTTTGCTTATCGCTGTGGAGTTGGAGTTGAAGATGCAATCATCCACCTACTTCAACCATCCCACTGTCATCTGGACAAAGCAGGCAGCACTATGAGGATCATGTTCTTTGATTTCTCTAGTGCATTTAACACAATTCAGCCTGATTTGCTTTGTCAGAAACTCCTGAAGACACAGGTGGAGCCCTCAACAATCGCCTGGATCAATGACTACCTGACCAACAGACCACAGTTTGTGAAACTGAAGAATTGTGTGTCAAACCAGGTGGTCAGCTGCACAGGAGCACCACAGGGGACCGTACTCTCACCATCCTTTTCACTCTGTACACCTCAGACTTCCAGTACAAATCAGAGACCTGTCTTCTGCAGAAATACTCAGATGACTCTGCAATTGTCGGGTGTATCAGAGATGGACAAGAAGCTGAATACTGAGAGCTGGTGGACCGCTTTGTGACATGGTGTGGAAACACAACACCAAGCAATCCCCCCTGGATCTATCCTACAATCAGGTGGTTATTAGCAACATCTTAGAGATAAAGATATTTATAGATCTGAGGCACCAATCAATACTTACGCTTCTTCTCATACAACACCACATCAGAATGGCAATCTTTTCCAGTAAACATCAGCAGCAACAGCAGAAACTTAAAAAAGGCAACAGGAGTATCATCCTTATTAACTATTTAAAAAAGAAATCTCAGTAACATTTATTGAAAACAGCATTTAGCATTGTGCTAAACAGAGCAACCTAACTTATTTTCAGCAAGAAATAACTGTTAGCATCTAATTAGAGCAATATGGTAGGGGTTTTAAAAAATGAATTTATTTGCAGGTTCTTACGCCATTGGTGCGTCACATCTGGACTAATCCGTATGAAGCAGGTTTAACATACACTAATGTCGCTGTTATGTCGATATGAGATGTGTTTCGGGTCCACCCACACGCAAGTCAACTGCTGCTTGTGAATGTAAAACAGATGGATCACATTAGGTTTAGGCCCTGGTTCACAAAAATTAGGATTAGGAAAATAGTCAAGTTATGGTTAGGTAATCCTCCTCCAATGTTAGGATTAGAAAATGACTTAAGGTTTGGCAATTGTGGGGTAGGGGTTAGGGTTAGGGTTTATTAATCAAATGTTAAGATTAGTAAGAAATCAGCCAATTAGAAACGACCCACAATGCGTAAAATTGTAGTACTGTGGGTGGAGTCGAAACACATCTCGATGGGGGAACACATACCAATGTAACATTGTTACCACGTTCACACTGCCCAAAACGTCAACGCCTAGAACAGCAAGATTACATGTTAAGTCTATGGTTGAGGTCATCAGAGGGCCGTCAGAGTTTCTGCAGTGCTTCCTGTGCTTTGACTGTGGCAAGTTTTGAAACTTTTGCTGCTTTTCAGGCTTCAAAGCGGCAAAAGCCAGCAATGCAGAAGTTGAGCTATCTGAACTTTCGGCGTTGTCGCCTGAGCGTCAAACAATGAGAACATCTCACTGTAGTGACATCCCTACACATTTAAAGTTGCGCTAAAAGCGAACCTCATCCATACGCAGCTCCTGGAGCAAATGGTTAAACTTTCCAAACTTGGAATGCCTCTCAACAATTGGCTGTATCTACAAACGGTGCTAAAACCCCCGACGTCGACGTTGTCTACCTTTATTTAGCAAATAAAGCCAAGCCACTCTCTCTATATGATTCGCCATTGTTTAAAACATCTGGCAACAGAGGAAGCCCCGCCCACACTCTCTTTTTTTTGCTCATCAAAAACAACATGTAACCAGGACTCTGTAATTACTTTTTGGCAAGTAACATTTTTGTTTTTTGACCTTTTGGAGGTATTTTTGACTATGGAAAAGACTCGGTATGCTGTGATTTGTACATTAACAATAACAGATAATAAATTAAGTAATTTATAGGTAAATTTAACCTCATGACTAAACAGGATTCTTTAATCACTTTTTGGCAAGTAAAATTTTAATTTTTTGCCATTTTGGGGGTATTTATTATGATAAAAAAGACTCCGTATGCTTTGATGTGTACACTAACATCAACAGATAATAAATAAAGTAATTATGAGACATGTTTAACCCGTCACATGTAACAAGGACTCTGTAATCAATTTTTGGAAAGTAAAATGCTCATTTTCTGCCATTTGGGGGGTATTTATGATCATGCGAAGGACCCAGTGCTCTGGGATGTGTACAGTAACAATAACAGATAATAAATAAACTCATTTATAGATAAATTTAGCCCTTTGTGACTAAACAGGATTCTCCAATCACTTTTTGGCAAATAAAATGGTCTCTCTTTTTTTGCCATTTCGGGGGTATTCATTATGATGCAAAAGACTCAGTATGCTGTGATGTCTACAATTAAATCAACAAGAAATAAATAAAGACATTTTGAGGCATATGTAACCCTTCATAGATAAACAGGATGTTATAGTCACTTTTTCGCAAGAGAACAATCACAATTCTAAGATATTCTATGTGCAGAATTGTGCTATTTATGCTATAATTTTGTCACCTTTTAAACAAAAAGTCATTTATAGAAAGTAATACAGTGTAATTGTAAAACCGTAGGAACTTGATCAGTTTGATTACTTTTTTTTAAGTGAAAATGTGCCATGGAGAGTTTGTATAATAACAAAAAAACAATTAACTGTAGCTTCATGTCAAACTAAATATAAACAACGTAAACAGTATAACACGTTGTTGGCTATGACATTAAATATTGGCACAAAAAAAACAGATAAATTTGATAAAATTGTTGGAAAATAATTTATTTTAATTTACATAATTTTGCCTTTACATTCAATGCAGCAGTTATGTTACGCTAATTTTAAATTAATATGAAGGCCATAGCAAAGACATATTCATTTTCAATTTAATTCAGTTTATTTATATAGCGCCAATTCACAACAGATGTCATCTCAAGGCACTTAACAAGAAGTCATTTCAATACTTTTATACAAACATTCCAATCAGTTCAAAAGTTTCCTATTTAAGGAATCCCAGCAGATTGCGTCAGTCATTGGCGTGAGGTTGGGCCCCGTTGATGCAGACTTTCCAACCACAGCAATCCTTCAGCAATCCCTCATACTGAGCAAGCATGTAGCGACAGTGGAGAGGAAAAACTCCCCTTTAACAGGAAGAAACCTCCAACAGAACCAGGCTCAGTAGGAGCGGCCATCTGCCACGACCGTCTGGGGGTTTGAGAAGACAGAGCAGAACACAGAAGGAACAGAAGATCCGATATAAGAGAACTTTCTATGTTACAGAAAGTAAAAAGTTGATAACAGGACACAGTGGATGTTCAGTTACTGGGAGGATCATCCCAGTCGATGCCCCCCGTACAACAGGGCATTGCAGCCAAGCAGGATACCAGACCAGGTATATCTTCTATGGGGAGAAAAACACTGAGAGAAAACAAAGTTAACAGTCGAAATAACAGAATGTACTGTAATACAACTGGAGAGTAGTAGGAGAAAAGGAAGTAGCAGAGTGAAGAAAAGTGGTAAGTCTGTCCTCCAGCAGTCTAAGCCTATAGCAGCATAACTACAGAGATAGCCTGATAACTAAAAGATCTGCCTCCCATTCTACTTTTAGAAATCCTAGGAACTACAAGTAAATCTGCAGTCTGAGAGCAAAGGGCTCTGTTAGGAACATATGGAACAATTAGATCTCTGATGTATGATGGAGCTTGATTATTAAGGGCTTTGTATGTAAGAAGAAGGATCTTAAATTCTATTCTGGATTTAACAGGGAGCCAATGAAGGGAAGCTAAAACAGGAGAAATGTGATCTCTCTTTTTAATATTCATCAGAACTCTTGCTGCCGCATTTTGGATCAACTGAAGGCTTTTAATGGCATTTTGTGGACTACCTGATAGTAAAGAATTACAGTAGTCCAATTCTTACCCAAAAAAAACATCTTTCAATTGCAAATATTACATCCAGGCTTACATATTGTGATATTAAGATAAATGGCGAACATTTCAAACAACTTCTGAAATAGAAAACACAGTCGGTCTCTGGAGAAATTTATAGAAATTAAATAGAGGCAAACATCTGCTAAAGTACTTGCCGAGTTTATTTGTGTTTTTTCAATGTCGATAATGTTTGATTTGCCTAATTTTAAGCCACAATTGTTGTGAGTTACGTTGAGAAACACAGCTACCCAAGGCCAGATTATCCAAAGGGCATTATGGGCACAGGCCCAGGGGCCCATTCCCACTGGGGGGCCCACGTGAGCAGTTTAAGAAAAAAAAATCCAATTTTAAAAATGGCAGAGATCGGTGCTGGCAGAGATAACAAATAAGATCCCCACTATTTTTCTTTTACCTTAACAAAGTTACATAGTTCCTAAGGCGCAATTGTGGAAACCATGGTAACATGCCCCGCCCCTACCCCAGCAACTAGCGTTCCGCTGATCATCACCGGTAAGTAGGAGTAGTCAAAAATAAGCGAAAAACTGCAGTTAAATGAAAGAGAGAAAGATGAGAAGAAGACGTGTTTATTAAGAAGTCTGTCATTTACTGACATCGTGTCAGTAGAAAAATCAGGAAAAAGAAGACATGGTGGATGATGGTGAGCCAACGAACCTGTTCGGAGGGGACTGCGTTAGCAGCAGCAGCTCAGACTGGGTTAATCCAGTGTGGGACGCAGCATTGTGGGGGACACTTAATGAAAATGCTTGCGCTGTCATTATCGATGGTGGAGCTGCTGCTTTTAATAATCGGGCGACAAGATATCCAGCTTCATCCCGTCATCGAAGTTTGGGCGGTAAAGTGAGCCCAAACTTAATGATCTGCTGTCACTTCCCAAGTGGAGAAAACTTTTCTTCAGACTGGACCACATGTTCACCGACCACAGGTAGGCTAGTATCTTTTGTTTCCCCTGCATCTTATTTGGAGCAAATAAAACCAATACATTAGTGGTTTCTGTCACTGGAAACATCCTGACGCCTGTGTGACCATGAGGAAAGCTCTGATCATGGCATCAGCCACTGGTAGAGGGACAGAAAGCTAAACTGGAACAGCTGGAGGGAGAGACGTGGTACTGGTGGAAGGTTCTGCTCAGGCAGGTTGTAGCTGTCAGTCAGTTTTCATGGGAAAGAGCCATGCTTTTCTGTGGTGATGATGAATTACTAGGATCAGCACATAGTGTTCACTTTGTTGCCATTTTGGCATTTATCTGTGAGTTTGGTTATTTTCTCAGTGAGCACATAAAGAGGTGGACAGAAAGGCTGGGGCAGCACATCATGGTGGATCGAGTCAAAAGTAAGGATGCACTGATCTACAAATTTGTGTCAATACCGATATTTGATATTATTATTGCCGTTATGGCCAATAACCCATATTTACAATGTTATAAATATTACATAAATATCTTACTAGGATGGAAATAAACAGTGCTTTTTAATATTGACTCAGTTTTATTTATCAGACCGATACAATATATTAAAAAATGACTAACATCGGTCGATACCGATGATGATATCAATATATTGTGCATTCCTAGACAAAAGCCATGTTCTCATGGTTTTAGTTATGAGAGACAGTAGAGGAGGAGGGAAACAGGACTTTTGAGAGACAGATACAGGTTTATTAAACACATTATTGTGTAACAGGAAAAGCATTTTTTTTACTATGCATTCACTTTCCATTTATTATCAAATGTTTTAAGGTATGAGTCAAGTTTACTTAAATGATTGCACCTTTTTTAAGAAGAAAAGAGAAAAAAGTAGGAAGACAGAGAGAAACACAGAAGGGCACCATTGGATAGCTGAGAAGCAAAATAACTAAAATAGCACTGTTAGACACTGTGACGCACTGAGAGGAAAGAGAGAAAATAAAAATGAACGAGTATGAGTGAGTTTTTGTGATTAAGTTATGGAACAATCTAAATTGTAGTTCTGAACTGGTGGAGGTGAAATCAAGCAGGATGTGTTTACATAGGCAAGCGAGCTACACCACCCTGTGTAGTGTCTTGATATTGTTGTCCTCAAATGAGCAATGCTGTTTTACAAGAATGTGGTAAAAATCCTGTTTAAATGATATTACTTTTTCTAGCGGCGGGGGGGCCCTTTAAACACTTTGTGCCCAGGGGCCTCCGCTAACATAATCTGGCCCTGCAACTACCTAACCCCCGCGCTCTTCTACGGCGGCTGATCAGTTTTTAGCAGACCATGACTTTTTGGCACAACGCCTGCTTTGCATAACCTTGAGCTGCAAGCTGTATTCTCGCAAGATTTGGATTTTTCCAAACCCACGAAAATCCATCTTGTACTGCTCCAACTAAACCGTCTGACTGGACTCCAGTGGTGGTGCGGACCAATCGTTGGCTAGCATTGTACTTTGCAGCGGGCGCATGGGCCAGTGTTCAGGTATGACGACAGTAACAAGTGCCCAGGCAAACGAAAACAAACATGGCATGGCCGCCGGTGGACGTACGCGTAGAAGTGGCTATTGAATCTGTTTTAGAACTGGAGACAATTTCTTCTTTGAAAAATGAGACAGGTATTTTTCAAAACACCCTGTATGCGCATATTCTCCATGCAAAACCATCAGAAATCACCCGAAGAAGTGAAGCTTGGGCAATTTTTCTATTTTTTATTTTTTGCTTGGCCAATTTGTTGTTGTTTCCCTGGCGCACATGGTATACAACATATGAGTCGTTACTGTGATTGGCTAAAGACAAGTCATGGTAGGCGGACACTTGCTGGCATGTCTTCCAATCAACTCAAGATATTATACAAGATGCCCCTCCCTCTTTCAGACGCTTTCTACGGGAGCAGTTCCAGATCGATGTGTAGACACGACGCAGGGCTACACATCGATCTGGTTTTCGCCAGGTTATGCTTTGCAAGCTTCAGGCTTAAAAATGTATAAGTCTCAAACTGGTCGCTTTGTGAGTGTTTTTGATAAGTTTACCTGAATAACGCCAGAGGTCAGTGTTGCTACCTCTGAAACCTAAAGCCGAAGGGGTGTGGTAACTACTTACATTTACTCTATTAAAAATTTTTGGGTAACATTTGGGGGGATGGGAATTATACAGCAATTTGCACCATTCTACCATTTATACATTACCTGCTGTAAGTATTAGTTTGAAAAGATTTATGTTGTGAACAAAATTAGAGGTATTACATCACCATTTTGAAATGCAAACAAAATGAGGAAAATGTACTTAAAAAATACCCTGGATCCTTCATTCTTTTCTCCCAGACTCTGTAGCAACTGAGAAACATAATGGGGTGTTCAGGGGAAAGAGCCCCACCTAAATATGATGAATTTCATCATTTATACTCAGTGTGTCCCTCTCTACATACTCTCTCTACTACTCTTCTCTGGTTTGCCATGTTCCAGAGCTAAGAGGCATTTATTATCCTGTTTCACCTTCATCTATGTTTCCATTTGACTAGTTTTGTCTTACGAAAAGTCCTCTCTCCCCTTTTCCACAATCTATGTTTCTAAATATCATCTAGGAATACATTTCATTCTTTAAACTATGAGTGAGTGTCGTCATCTGTTCTTTGCAGGGAATCCAACAGAGCTCTATGGAGAGAGTAGATAATGAGACCCCAGCCACCATTACTCTGTGTATGACCCAGTGTATGGGCTTGAAGTGTAAGCAAAGACTCGACCCAAAATGTGAGCTTTTATTCATCTTCTTGCTTTATAAATGGTATTAGGGTAAACAGATTTTTTTGTTCCTACTTTCTCTCCTACTACTCTCCAGTTGTATTATTTGCTGTTATTTCGACTGTTAACTTTGTTTTTTCTCAGTGTTTTTCTCTCCATAGAAGATATACCTGGTCTGGTATCCTGCTTGGCTGCAATGCCCTGTTGGACGGGGGGCATCGACTGGGATGATGCTCCCAGTAACTGAACATCCTCCGTGTCCTGTTATCAACTTTTTACTTTATTTACTATAAAAAGTACTCTTACATCAGATCTTTTTGTTCTTTCTGTGTCTCTGCTCTGTCTTCTCAAACCCCCAGACGGTCGTGGCAGATGGCCGCTCCTACTGAGCCTGGTTCTGTTGGAGGTTTCTTCCTGTTAAAGGGGAGTTTTTCCTCTCCACTGTCACTACATGCTTGCTCAGTGTGAGGGATTGCTGTGGTTGGAGTCTGCATCAAAAAGGCGAAACCTTAGGTCAATGACTCAATGCAATCTGCTGGGATTCCTTACATAGATAACTAACTAAAACTGATTGGAAAGCTTGACTGACTGTAGTGAAATGACTTTTCTTGTAAAGTGCCTTGAAATGACATCTGTTGTAAATTGGTGCTATATAAATGTCTGTCAACAGCAACCTGCCCTGGGACTACAGATAAAATTAGCCGTTGCTGCTAACTCTGGCATATTTACATGTGGACTGAGTACTGATGTTGATTATTTTGCCATTTTGTCCTATATTAAAATAAATAAATTAACTGAATTGAATTGTTACGTAACCTTTTCTGCTGTATTATGTAGATACATTACAATCAGTCATTTTAGTAATAAGGGTATCCGATCATCTTGGTCAAAACAAATCCAGACCTATGGAACAGAAAGCAGTGAGCTCCAGTTTCCCGCGGGATTTTGATTAGGGAGAAGAGCATCACCTCCTACACAAATCATCCTGTGGCAGGTATCTCTGTCTTTCTTGTTCACTTTGCAGCTGTCGAGGATGTCTGGATCTGTGCCGTCATTCTTGCTGACTTCCGTATAATACAGAGGAATGTGAGTGTAGGAGTGCTCCTATTCTCCGTACCAGGATGGTCACATCGAAACACTTTCTGCATCCTTATCCTCTTCACACTTTCCCTATCACTCACGTTTCTTCTTTTTTAGTGCCCTCACTCTCCTGCAGTCTTTGTTCTCCTGCTGTCGTTCTGTTGTCCTTTTCATCTATGGTTTCTGCCTCGCTGGCTGTTTTGCTGGGAGACTTCAGCTGGAAGTCGTGGTTGGAAGAAAGGTGGGATCCCAAGTGTGTAGGCAGGTCTTTAGACTCCTGCTGTATGGGGAAAGCCTACACAAACTCCCACAGACTTTCCTTACACACACACTCACACACACAAAGAATTTTAGTCTCTACACAAAGCATTTCTTTGAAAAGGTACCTTTATTTGTTGTTAAATATATAATAGCAGAGGGGTCAGTAGCAGGGCTTTAAAGTCTAACTGTAAAATGTATTGAGTGGAAATCATTTCCCCAGGATTCCACTTGAACCAAATTTTAGTTCTTGCTGCAGAGTCCAAAGTAATCCAAGAAAACTGATTAAAGGTCTTCCTGAAAAATGACTCTCCATACAGTAACCTTGAATCAACCATTTACCTGCAAACAAAAAGCTGTTTCTGTTTATTGCATTATGTTTATGTATTTCCGTTCCACCTGTTTCAAAGAGTTTATTCAGTTAATTTTCTTCTCAGCTATTTACTTTATGTAGAGTAAAAACTGATTTTAGGTTTGTATCAAGTAATTTAAAAATCTGTTTTAATTTTATGTCAAGTAAATAAGTTACAGTAAAACAGATTTTTGTGATCTGCAAATGTTTAGAAAATAAGTATTTGATCTATTAAAAAGAAAAGAAAAAGAAAATAAATTGTGAGAACACTTTCTTTATATGTAAAGTCCATGAATAAAACAATATCACAAAACTCTGCAAAATTGATGAGTTTAATACAAAACATGGGTCTAAACTTTTTACAAGAACTCATTTTTGGAATATTAGAACAAATAACACATTGGTCGATTTTCTACTGTACAGCAAAAAAAAACAACAAACAAACTGTAATACTGTCATTTGCTCTCAGTCCAGATCTTTTAAATCATGAAATATATTCAACCATCTTCAGGCCTCCAAAGTAGTTTTAATAAGTTCTCTAATCGCTGCATTGATTTTAGCTGCATCCTTATTAGGAGAGATTTTAACATTAATATTGTCCCTGCCCTGTTATCAACTTTTTCCTTTCTTTAACATACAAAGTACTCTTACATCAGTTCTTCTGTTCTTTCTGTGTCTCTGCTCTGTCTTCTTAAACCACCATTCGATCATGGCAGATGGCCGATTTTACTGAGCCAGGTTCTGGCTCTGGTTCTGGTTCTGGTTCTGCTGGAGGTTTCTTCCTGTTAAAGGGGAGTTTTTCCTCTCCACTGTTGCTACATGCTTGCTCAGTATGAGGGATTGCTGTAAGGTAAACAACACAGGTGACTGTCTACTGTTGCTACATGTTGGTCCAGGAGTGAATGCTGCAGGTCAATGACTCGATGCAATCTGCTGGGTTTCCTTAGATAGAAAACTTTGAAACTGATTGGAATGTATGTGTGACTGAATTTAAGAGACTTGTAAAGCTCCTTGAGGTTTCATGTGTTGTAAATTGGCACTATATGAACTGAACTGAATTGATAATGATAGATCAGAAAAGATAGATCTAAAGAGATATGGAGTATTCCAGCTGGCTTTGGAATTTAACAACTTGCAGCAGAACTGACCCATAACAAAAGAAATAAAGTGAGCATGTGTAATGTAGCATGCATGGTTGTTTTACTGTGTCTGTGTGTTGTCCTGTGATGAACTAGCCATTTATTATGTTCCCCACCGCTCACCCATTCACCACTGGAGATAGGTACCAACCTCGCTGTGTCCCTGCAGAGAAGGTATGGAAAATGGATGAATGCTACATTTATTTTAGAATTTTTCAAAGCTTTCTTAGGGTTACAACTAAGTATGGTACAAAATTATTCTCTAACCTTTTCTCAACTGAACACATTTTCTAAAATGTTCAGAACGGGATTAAGCTACTGTAATAAAAACTGAATTTATTTAAAGGCTTATTAGAAAGGGGTGAAAAACATTGGTGGTGTTCCTATACTAATATAAATGAAATATAATGTATGATAATTAAAGTTATTACTATAATTACAAAATTTTAATTATTACTAAAAACAATCACCTTGTTTCTTCAGGAGTGTAATTTAGGAGAAAATACAACGTATATTTTATCTATCCATATCAAATTACGTTAGAACTGAACAACAGATTTATTGTGTAAAATATAGGATGATAATAAATGTTTCACATTTCAGCTGAAGATGGCTTGTTCAGGTTGTTTTTACTGGCCTATCATACAGACAAATAATTTAAAAAAACAGCTTGTTTACAATATTTCATAAAATACAGGAAAAACTTTACATTTTCTCTTGAAATGACTGAAGCTGGAAAAATTATTTATTTGTGACCATGCCTGTTTTATAGTGTTAGTCTGATTCTGAATAATAGAAGAGGGCTTAAATAATTGTGTTATCTACTTAGGGGGAAACAAAAAACTATATGTTTTCACTTTAATAGCAAAAATAATATATATATATTCACTCTATTTAAAAGAAACTAGCATATAAATTCCATTTATATGTGATATCAATGCAGGTAGAAGATATGTGATTGCCTTTATTATAAATATATTTTCAACTATTTCTTTAATAAATGAAATGCCAATAATTTAATTAACTTTTTAACTCCTCCTTTGTGGTTTTAAATAAAAGTACTTTAAGCTAGTACACAGTCCATATGTGTGAATGAATTACAAATTGTATGGACTTAGCTCCATCTAGTGGAAGCAATGCAATACAAAATGACATGACTGTATAGGGAATTACCAAGGACTGTGATTATCAACAATAATCACTATAATGTGACTAAAATAATTAATGTATTTAAATAATTCATTTTAATAGTGACATTTACATAATAGATTCACATTACACACAGTGACATCTTGACATAGTTAACTTTGATTGTTCTGGTTTGCAGCAAATTAAACCCAAACTTCTGTTTCTCAGAAAATTAGGACATTATCAATCCATCAATATTTAATGTTTATAGTGCTTTACAATATCCAAAAGATGACCAAAGCACAACAAAATTAAAACTGAAATAAACAAACACACACACACTAAGAAGAAGAAAAAATAAGAGCATAGGATTTGAGAACATGAAAGACATAAACAGCACATGCAAAGCGTGTGCAAGTGTCAGAGCATCACAGTGCGACTATTAAAAGCCAATTTGAATAAATAAGTCCTACGTTCAGACTTAAAAGTCCTGGATTTACAATGGATCATTAATTGTCCCACATCCTGGGAGCAACAATGGGAAAAGAACGATCACCCCACTGTTTGAACCTTGACCTTGGTACTTCTACAGTGCATTGATCTGAAGACCACAGGGTCATCTCGTGTGTACGAAGAGTGAGAATTTCTGAGAGATAAGACTGTTTATGGTAATTAAAACAAACTGGAAGGCAATGAAGCACCAAAAGCACCGGGGTGATGTGGTTATGTCTAGATGTGTTGGTTAAAAGACTTAGCATTTGGCATTAATAAAGTCTTAAACTGAAATAAGCATGAATGGGGGGTTTTCAGTTCTCAGTGACTAAGACAAGGTTTAACTTTGGCCAGGAGAAAAAGCTGATAATATTTGCTCTGACAACAGAGTGAATCGATCAAAAGTAATTCCCAGATGTTTTCATTTCTGGTGGAAAGTTGTATCAGACCAATTAAAAAGATTTTTCAGAAAAGAAAGGT
>OY747721.1:44536842-44604342 GCA_963556495.2 Valencia hispanica
TTTTATTCAAACTCAGCGTTTTTTGTTGTTAATTTACACTTTTTGTTTTCTTGTCTGAGCCAAGTGATTAATATTTTTTGAAGGGGCTATTTTGTTTACAGAGTTCATCCATTTTTTATTGTTTCAGTTGTTTTGTTTTGTTATATTATATTGGATATTAAAAATGCCTTCTAGTTGCAGTGGTAAATGTTTTTTTAGAAATCCTAGTTTATTGATTGTTCAGAGGGTGCACATGCATTATTCATACATTAGTTGAAAATGGTCTCAAAATGACAAAATTATCATTTATCGCAATAAATTCTGGGGCAATTCATTCTTCTGCAAAATTTGGTATCGTATCAGGCCTAAGTAGAAGTTTATTGAAAATGTTTTAGGTGACAAGCAGTTTAAAACAATGATAACTGATAATATTAATAGCAGGGTATGGAAAGCTATGCTAGTGAACATTAACAGTAGAGAAGTATCCAGCAGACGGTTGCTATATTTGGTGCGGTTTTCGTCAGCGTCCATGTTTCAGTGTGTGATTACCTTGGTTGAACCTGCTGTCAGGAGTTAGAGGACATCTTTCTACTTCAGGTAAGGAAACTACTACTCACAATAACTTTATAGAACCTCACATCAAAATATCCCAACCAACCCCCTTTAAAATGTATACACCATTAAATAAATGTGGCTCATCTTATCCCTGACTTTTTACAAACAAAATTATACAAAATTATTTTGATTGTCAGACAAAATAATAATAAAACAAGTGTAACGCCAATATACCCTAATACCAGCATAATAACCTATGCTTTGAAGGAACAATTCTTTTTACTTTGGTCCCTTACAAGCTTACTTATAGAAAGATAGATCCATCAGAACCAACACTGACTGATAGAAAAAAGTGCAAAACAATTCCCATAGTTAAGTTGAAATACAGGTAATATACAGAGAGCGTAATACATAACCAAGAATAAACATGGCATGCTCTGTCAGGTTCAGTCTAAGCTACGAACTGAGTCAGCATGAAGTACAAACAGCATCAAGTGTCAACATTAGAATGAAAAAAGAGAAACTCCTCCATCTTCAGCTGGGTTTTGATCTATTCAAGCAGTGCAAATTGGCAGAGAAATTGCACATAACTGCACTAAACAGAAACAACAAAGGCCATTTAAACAATTGGTAAACTTTTAGTTTACAAAGAGATTTCTTATTCCCCTTTTCCATTAGGGTCGGCTCGGTCCGGTCCGGACCGGGTGAGGTCCGCCCCTACTTAGCGTGTTTCGACTACCTTTGTCTGGGCTGAACCGACCCCTTTTTTCAGACTACCTCTGACTCAGTCCGAGGTGACCCAATACGCCCACCTATGGACTGATTGGTCTGGTAAAGTGATGTCACTCACACTTCTACCTACATAGTGGTAGCCACTGATTGGCCTGGAGGTGTGCGTGTGAAGTGAAGTCACAGAGAATGGCGCCGCATGGCTTCCAGTGAGTTCAAAACATTGCTGGGGAAACAAAAAGAGTTCAAGTGCGAATATCGGGCCGTGAAGGACTGCAAGCACTGGAAGTGCTCTGCAGAAATGGACGGTATTTATCATTTACTAATGATATTCTCATGGCCTCAGATAATGGACTGGTGTCTGTTCTGGTTTTGTTAGATCTCAGTGCTGCTTTTGACACAGTCGATCATAATATTCTCTTAGAAAGGCTTGAACATGTTGCAGGGATCAAAGGAACAGCACTAGGCTGGTTTAAATCATATTTGTCTGACAGATTCCAGTTTGTTCATCTAAATGATAAATCTTCTTCACTCTCAAGGGTTACTTGTGGAGTTCCACAGGGTTCTGTGCTTGGACCAATTCTGTTCACCATATATATGCTCCCAATTGGTAGAATCATTAGACAGCATGGGATAAATTTCCACAGCTATGCAGATGATACACAAATATATTTATCCATAAATCCTGATTAATCCAATCAGTTAAGTAGATTACAGGCATGTCTGGAAGACATAAAAACATGGATGACTCTAAACTTTTTGCTTTTAAATTCTGACAAGACAGAAGTTGCTGTCTTTGGACCAGAAGTTCTTAAACAGAAACTGATTAGTCAATCACTTCATCTGGATGGCATTAAATTGGCCCCCAGTAATAACGTAAAGAACCTCGGCGTTATTTTTGACCAAGACTTGACATTTAAATCCCATTTTAAACAGGTTTCTAGGATTTCCTTCTTTCACCTCAGGAATATTGCTAAAATTAGAAACATCCTGTCCAGGAGTGATGCTGAGAAACTAGTCCATGCATTTGTTACCTCAAGGCTGGACTACTGTAATTCTTTACTATCAGGTAGTCCACAAAATGCCATTAAAAGCCTTCAGTTGATCCAAAATGCGGCAGCAAGAGTTCTGATGAATATTAAAAAGAGAGATCACATTTCTCCTGTTTTAGCTTCCCTTCATTGGCTCCCTGTTAAATCCAGAATATAATTTAAGATCCTTCTTCTTACATACAAAGCCTTTAATAATCAGCTCCATCATACATCAGAGATCTGATTGTTCCATATGTTCCCAACAGAGCACTTCGCTCTCAGACTGCAGGTTTACTTGTAGTTCCTACGATTTCTAAAAGTAGAATGGGAGGCAGATCTTTTAGTTATCAGGCTCCTCTCCTGTGGAACCAGCTCCCAGCTTTAGTCCGTGAGGCAGACACTCTGTTTACTTTTAAGGCCAGGCTTAAAACTTTCCTTTTTGATAAAGCTTATAGTTAGAGTGGCTAGGGTCATAGACATTAAATCCTGGATGGCAGAAAACTTTCTCCAGCTCAACCAGGACAAAACTGAAGTTTTAGTCATCGGTCCTGAGGCTCAGAGAGAGAAACTTTTACCAAAACTACAATCACTGTCTTTTAATCCTTCTTTACAAGTGAAGAACTGGGCGTGATTTTTGACTCTGAGCTGACTTTTATTCCTCACATAAAAAATATTACTAAAATAGCTTTTTATCATCTAAAGAACATTGCCAGAGTCCGCCCCATTCTCTCTCGGGCCAACATGGAGACACTGATGCTTTTATCTCCAGTAGAATTGATTACTGTAATGCCCTGCTTTCTGGTCTTCCCAAAAAGAGTATATCAGGTTTACAACTACTACAAAATTCAGCAGCACGTGTCCTGACGAAGACCAGGAGGCAGGAGCACATTACACCGGTCTTAGAATCATTGCATTGGCTCCCCGTACATTTCAGGATCAACTTTAAGGTTCTTTTAATGGTTTTTAAGTGTCTTAATGGTCTTGGGCCTTCTTATCTCTCTGAACTGCTTTTACCATATAAACCTTTGCGGTCTCTGCGCTCCTCTGGCAGCCGTCTCCTTGTCACCCCAAAAGTCAGGACACACACTCATGGTGAGGCGTCTTTCCCGTTTTATGGCCCTCACCTCTGGAACAGGCTGCCAGAGGACCTCTGGGCAGCAGAGAATGTTCATGTTTTTTAAGAGCAGGCTCAAGACTCACCTTTTTAGCTTAGCTTTTAACTGATTATTTATTACTGTTTGTTTAATTGCTCTGCATGTTTTATATGATTATATTTTTATCAGTTTTACTATTTAATCTTAGCACATTAATTTACAGTTTCTTTTTATACTTTAATTTATCTTAATCCCCGTTCCAGTGTTTCCTCTGTGGTAGCCCTCTGCCCCGGGAGCGGTGGTCGGCTGTGGCTGCCTGGGTGCTCTCCAGGTGGAGCTTGGGTGGAGGTGGGGGTCTTGGCCTTGCCTCCACTGGGTGCCCTGTGCCGGTGCCTCGGCTGCTGCTGTTAGTCTACCGCTGCCGGGGCAGATGGCTCCTCTGATGGCGTTTCCTTGCATGGTTGATCTACACTTGGCCCAATGTCCTTTTTTAACTTTTTCTCTTAACTGTGTGTGGGCATGGGAGACGGGTTGGGGGGAGGGGGGTATAACTGTGACCATGCTTTTAAATCTGTGGGGGAGGGAAGGGAAGGTGGTTTTATGTGGGGTCATTTTAATCTGTAAAGCACTTTGTGATGCAACGTCTTGTATGAAAAGCGCTTTATAAATAAAGTTTGATTTGATCCTGAGCTATCTCTGTAGTTATGCTGCTATAGGCTTATACTGCTGGAGGACAGACTTACCAATTTTCTTCACTCTGCTACTTCCTTTTCTCCTACGACTCTCCAGTTGTATTACAATACATTCTGTAATTTCGACTGTTAACTTTGTTTTCTCTCAGTGTTTTTCTCTCCATAGAAGATATACCTGGTCTGGTATCCTGCTTGGCTGCAATGCCCTGTTGGACGGGGGGCATCGACTGGGATGATCCTCCCAGTAATTGAACATCCACTGTGTCCTGTTATCAACTTTTTACTTTCCGTAACATAGAAAGTTCTCTTATATCAGATCTTCTGCTCCTTCTGTGTTTCTGCTCTGTCTTCTCAAACCCCCAGACGGTCGTGGCAGATGGCCGCTCCTACTGAGCCTGGTTCTGTTGGAGGTTTCTTCCTGTTAAAGGGGAGTTTTTCCTCTCCACTGTCGCTACATGCTTGCTCAGTATGAGGGATTGCTGAAGGATTGCTGTGGATGGAAAGTCTGCATCAACGGGGCCCAACCTCACGCCAATGACTGACGCAATCTGCTGGGATTCCTTAAATAGGAAACTTTTGAACTGATTGGAATGTTTGTATAAATGTATTAAAATGACTTCTTGTTAAGTGCCTTGAGATGACATCTGTTGTGAATTGGGGCTATATAAATAAACTGAATTGAAACTGAATTATGGTGAAAGGCCGGCGAGCAACGAGAGAGTGAGCTAGACACCGGTTCTAGCATCGGCATCCGTAATTTCAGAAAATGGTGAGTGATGACTGATTTTAACTGAAACTTTGGCTACATTGAGCCGCCCATGTCCTCACCCACTCCCACATACCTGAGATGGCAATGGAAACACAACCACGTCGTTCTGGACCGGGCTGACGCTACATGGCCTAGTGACCCTAGTGAAGAAGGGGCATTGGAGGAAGACTTACCAGACAATACATAGGACATCTAATGTTTACGTTAAGATGATTTTTTTTACCTTCTAAGACATAATTAGAAATCTTACTGACATCCTGGCACATTTTAAAACAGTAATGCTTAAAACTGGAATCTGAGTTAAATCTCAGCACTTCCCATTCAATATTTTAGTGTAAACCCAGCTTGCATTTAAAGCAAACTTCCACCCAAACTAAAGGGAGTAAATTTCTGAGCCTGTTGAGCTCCGATCTCTGCCACATACAAAGCTCCATCCTTTAGATCTAGATCCACCAGGTGCGGCTTCACATCATCGGCCAGCTGGATGACGCTCACCACTTTGCATTGACCAATTAGCCCGACTGGTGGTGCATCTAATAGTGTAATCTGATTGGTGTTGAGCTGTACGACAACAAAATATTTTTTGTCTGGGGTCAGACGAACAGAGTAGGGTGCGTCCTCTGTAAAGCAGCTCCCCCATGTGCCCAGCCAGTCCCCTGTGATGGAGTTAAACACCTGGATCCTTTTGTTGCCCCTGTCAGCCACCCACACTCTCTGGGCACTGTCCACTGTCACGCTGTGAGGGATGTAGAACTGAGCCAGGCCTTGTCCCTTCTCGGCATGCATCCATAACACCTCCTTGTCTTTAGAGAGCTTGATGAGGCGGTTGTTCATACCTCCATCACCATCCACAATGTACATTTCCCCAGATTCATGGACAAAAATCTCAGCTGGCTGGTCAAACTGCAGAGGGTCCAACCCAGAACCTGCTTTACCTGGAGTACCAAGCACCTAAACACATACAAGAAAATATTAGAAAATGACACTCATAAAGCGACTGTTTGGGGGATTAAAGGAAAACCACAGGAAGCATTTACCTGTAAAAGCTTTCCTGATGCCGAGTACTGTTTGATGGAATGGCCATAAGGACCGTCCCCCACATCTGTGATCCAAATGGTGGGATCATTGGAAGCTGCATCTGTTAAAAACATTCCATGAGGCATCTCCAGGGTAGTTGTGTTCCAGGACATGAGGTAATCTCCTTCTGTGGTGAAGACCAGCACTTTGGGGACATTAGATCCTGGAGCAAAGCAAAAGTCAACACTGATTCAGATAACAACAGTCTAAGAAATGATGCAGTTAGGAACCAATAAAGATATCAAAGATCATTTTAAAATTTAATTTGGCCCAGAAATAAGAGTCAGTGAGCCCCTTTCAGGCAATGATCCATCGTTGTTTTTGGAAAATCACAAACAAGCAGTAGTTTGTTTAGAACATAAAAGATAGATTTTTTTCCAACATCTGACAGAATGTGGACGTTACTTGTTCCCAGTTTGAAAGTATCTGGATGGTTTGCTAATTATTTAGAGTCTCTCAGGCTCGTGAGGCGTCTGTTTTCTGGGCTCTGTAGAACCACATTCCTGAAAACTAACAAGCTGCACTACAGGCTGCCATTTGCAAAACTGTGGAGGGCTAGAGTTAGTGAGATGATCCCCAATAGTTAACATAATGTCAACCAGGAGGTTTTCATCACCTGCGAACGTTTTTCTTTTTACTCTTGCTGTCAGCTCTGACTAAATAAACAGCTTGAAAAGAGCAAAGTTCTGCAAAAGAGCTGGGAGGTTTTCCCTCCAGTTAACTTTGGCTTCTTAAATTGATTAATCTGACCACCGGTGTACATCAAGTATTTAAAATATTTAAATATCAAACATTGACAGAAATATATATTTGTCACTAGGTAAAGAATATCTTAGGAGAAGGATGAGGCTGTATTTCTAAATGACCAGCGATCTTTACCTTGACCAACACATGAACTCTCATAAGGTTGTGTAGGCTACCTCTCTGTGCTACGTACACCACCGCAGCATGCTGGTTGACAGCCACACAGAACACATCTCCGGTGAACATCTCCGGGTTCTTGGGCCAGCTCAGGTCCAGTTTGTACAGAGGTCTGCCCATCAGCTGGTAGTCATGTGTGAGGCTGGAGCTGCTGCGGCTCAGCCCCCCGCTGCTGCTGCTGCCGCTGCTGCTGTACAGCACCGTCATAAGCAGGATCAATGACACCATACCTGAAGCTATCAAGCACCAATGGCTTCTCTTCTTTATCGACATTTGCTGCCTCGCTGTGTGATTCACTGACTGGATCTAGAATCTGTTTCCAAATAGACGAGGACCAGAGCCTGACCACTAACTAACTAACTAACTAACTAACCGCTCCAACAATGACACAATGCGCGACACTGTCCCGTGTGTATCTCAATCTGTAGATCATAAACTGTTGTCACTTCCTGGAGTCACTTGGTGCGTTCTTTTCAGGCGCGGATGTCGGATTTCCGAGTTCCCACTAGAAAAAAACAACCAGAACGCGAGGTGAATTCGAAATTCCGACTGGGAAAGCGGGTACTCATAGATGTGTGTGAGCAGCGGCCATATTGGATATGAACGTCTCAGAATGTTTCAGAATGTCTGATAGTATTACTAAACTAGCGATACCCAGAGTCTAGAAAAACATTTACTTGTAAACCTGCTCCGTTTGTGCTTGAACGCATAACAATGAAATTAATAAGACCTTTATGGTGTTGTAATGCTATCAAGATTTAGGACCAAGGAAGAAAAATCCATAGAACATTTGAACGCACCAATAAAAAAAGTCACCAGATAAACATTTCCATGCTAGACTTCTGTAATTTGCTGAAAATAAAAGATATCTGGCGCCTCAATAACCCAGATGCAGCTCAGTTTACATGGTTTAAACCCAATCAGTCAGTCCGGTCGAGACTGGATCTTTGGCTTGTCTCAGATATCGGATTCCAGGATTCTAGCATCTCTGCTGCTCCTTTAACTGATCGTTGTATGGTTAAGCTTTCCATAAAGTCTTCCGATAAATACTTGAATAAAAACGTTTTCGGAAATGTAACTCCAACTTACTAAAATGTGAATCATTTTGTAAAGAAATTATTGAAACAATTGAAAGAATATGTAACGATGCTAAACTATAGAGAAAAATGGGAATATTAAATACAAAGCACGCCAGATTGCTATTTGCACAGGGCAAATATTAAGCAAACAAAAATAAGAACAAGAATTAAATGTTATTCGTGAGATAAATTATATCTGTAAAAATTCGGAATTAACTGACCAGGATAAACAAAAGGCAAGGCAATTTTATTTGTATAGCACACTTTCAAGAGCAGGGTAATTCAAGGTGCTTTACATGATTTGGTGATTTAAAAAACAAAACAAACAGACATGGAATATAACATTGCAAATTAAAAGTAAAAGAAACACACATTACACATAAAACTCCTCCTTCTCTAATCATCCTTAGACAATATAGGCTATATGTTGACAAGGCAAAGGTGCATAGCCTATATAAGATCTAGAGCTAAATGGATTGAAGAGGGGGAGAAAAGCACAACTTACTTTTGTATATTAGAAAAGAGAAGACATGAATATAATACAATTAAATGCATACTCATAGATAACAAAGAATGCTCTGACACCCAGTATATCCCCTAGGCAGTCTACCAGTTTTATAGCAGGCTTTATTCATCTTCTTACTCACACAATGACACAGAAGTATTTTTTTTTGGACCATGTTAAGATTTGGGTACCCAAAATAGAGGAGGACTTTCAAGGTATTTGTGATGCAGATATTACTATAGACTATAAATGCTTAACTCCTGGTTCAGATGGTCTCACAAGTCATTTCTACAGCCATTTTTGGAGCCAAATTAGAGACCTTTTATTTAAAACGTTAGTAGAAGTACTGGAGACACAGGTTCTTCCCACAACTATGAAACAGGGTGTTATCACTCTCATCCCAAAACCTAACAAAGATCCTAGAATAATAGATAATTACCGTCCAATCACTCAACTAAATACTGACTACAAAATTCTGACTCATATTTATGCGAATAGACTGAAAACTGGTATAGGTACAATCATCTCGGACACTCAATCTGGGTTTATAAAAGGTCGTTCAATACATAATAATATCAGGCTTGAGCTTGATCTCTTAAAATATAATACCCTAATAGACGATGATGGTTTTATTTTGTTTACCGATTTTTTTCAAAGCATTTGACTCTATTGAACACCCATTTATGCTCCAGACTCTACATACCTTTGGGTTTGGAAATAAGTTTATTAATTTAATAAAACTCATTTATAGTGATACAAATAGCTCAGTAATATTACCATCTGGCACTTCCCCACGGTTTTTTATCAACAAAGGCATTAAACAGGCCTGCCCCATTTCTCCTTTACTTTTTGTTATGGCAGCGGAGAGGCTAGCTATCCTACTCAAAAACTCTGACTTTGAGAAGCTTAATGTTTTTAACTCATTACTTACAATTAGTCAATTAGCTGATGACACAACAGTTTTAATGAAAAATTTTGATCAACTTCCCAGAGTTCTTCACAGCATAAATGTTTTCTCTACGGCCTCAGGCCTAAAATTGAATATTAATAAATGTGAATTAATGCCTATACATGACTCACATTTAACAAGTCATGGGATCCCTATTAAATCACTTATTAAATACTCAGACATTTACATTACTAAAGATAAAGGCATATTGAAAAAATCCAATATCTGGGATACTCTACAAAAATGCAAATCTTCTATAAACTTATGGCTGCAGAGAGATCTTTCTATTGTTACTAAAATAGAAACAAGATCTAGATTTGTCTACCCGTCCTACTCCATTTATTTTCCTAAAAGTGCTATAAAGAGAATCAATCAGCTTAACTTTAATTTTATTTGGAAAAACAAAACACATTACATTAGAAAAAGTAACATGGTTCAAAAATATGAAGATGGTGGAATTAATGAAATTAGATTTTGAGTGTGTCAATGGTACCATCAAAATTCACTGGATAAGGAACTCTGTTATTAATAACCAAGGCAGTTTTTGGTTTTATATACCAAACATGATTTTCAAAAAACTTGGTGGTATAGCATTTCTCCTAAGATGTGATTAGGATATTAGAAAGCTCCCTATTAAATTATCATTATTTCATCAACAAACACTTTTACATTGGAAGATGATTTATAAGCACAATTTTAGCCCTCACCTTACATCCTTGTGGAACTGTACATATGTGACATCAAGGAATAAAAGCTTATGTTATCTAAACTGAATTGAAAAAGATATATGGTCAGTGTTACAATTGTTAGATAATTCCGGCCTTTATTTATCTCACAAACTTTTCCGCTCACAATACAATCTAGATGTTAAAGATAAGTATTTTAAGGTTCTCCGTACGATCCCTGAATCTGTCTGACAAACGTCTCATAATTTCCATCCATCCATCCATTTTCTTCCGCTTATCTAGGGTCGGGTCGCGGGGGCAGCAGTTTAAGCAAGGACACCCAGACTTCTCTCTCCCCAGCCACTTGTTCCAGCTCCTCAGGAGGAATCCCAAGGCGCTCCCATAATTTAAGTTAGAATAATGTCAGCCTTAGACTCCCAGAGCTTTTACTAGAGGCGCATGCCCTCAGTGATAGGGAAAAATGATCTAGCACATTATTTATTTATGAATTACACTCAAGATAGAATCCCAATCTCACCTCCCTCATCTACTGATACCCAAAAAGAATTAGAAGTCAAATTTTCAAGTATCCTATTACTCCTAAAATTAAAGAGATGGAATTTAAAATTGTCAGTGGTGTTTATCCATCAGGTGAATTCTTGCAGCTTAGATTTAATTTGGAACAAAATGGATGTGCCTTTTGTGGGATAGAGGTGGAAACTACCAACCGCATTTTCTTTGACTGTGAATATACAAAGGTCTTCTGGGCGAGGGTTGAGGGAAATCCAAGATACACAATGCGCCTATGTTCTCGAAAGATACAATTTGATTTGGTTTTGTTACTACAACAGAAGATATTGACATTTTATTAAATGTTATTGTGCTCTTAGGCAAGTTCTTCATACACAAAATATCATTACCTAAAAAATGCCCCATATTTCTTTCCTTTTTTGAAAGAGCTGATATGCAATTTTAATTCTCTGAAGTTAATGGAAAGTTGTAAAACAGTGACTTTATGTAATGCAGTGGAAAGTTTCAATCTAACATCTAGCCCCTAGTTTAAAATTTAAGTTTGGCCTTTTTTTTTCCATAAATTTTTCCGTTTATATATTTATTTTATTATTAGTAGTAGTAGTAGTATTCATCTGTACTTTAATCCTTGAATCCTATTTCAGTCTGCTTGCAATATTGATTGCTGTTGTGTCATTGTACCATGCCATGTTAATGCTTTGGAAGTCGCAATAAAGATGATTTAAAAAAAATATATTAAAAAAAAAAAAAAAATATATATATATATATATATATATATATATATATATATATAGCATTTCCAGGTAGAATGTGAGAGTAAAACTAAACCCAAAATGCGATTCGAATGTTTAGGATAAAGAAGCTACAAATGTTTAAATGACTCCTCAATTTAGAATTTTTATCTCTAAATGAATGTTTGATCAAACAGAGGGGCTATCTGTTTTATTAATGTGCAACTTAAAGACAGTTCCAGTTAAACCATTTTCACAAGTAAGCGTTAAGTTTAACATGGGCTGTGCACGACAGCACATGCTAGTTCCGGTTGATGAACTCAGGAAAGCTGTACTACTTCCTGTCCCCTTCATAGCGATGTAGAAAAAAAAATCAAAAACTGAGTTTTGCTTTTGATTTGATTATGTATTTATATAGGCTATTTGATTGCAGCACATGCGTAAAGAGTCTCGGTGGGCATTTAGAGCGCTTTATGAGGTTTGTTCTGTGACCTCCACACATTCAGCACAGTCAAATTCAAAGGAAGGCTCTGATCAAACTGTAGCTAGTTGATTTTATAGTAAGGAAAACACACGTTTTCGATGCATGGCATGAGCGCATCACCTCAGTGATCAGCTTTGGGGATACGTCTCCAAATCTGGTAACAGAACGCCCGTCAGGCCTGGACAACGTTACAAAATATGCACATGGGAGTTCCAGGACTATGGCAAGCCAAAAAGGCAAGGCAAGGCAAGGCAATTTTATTTGTATAGCACACTTTCAACAGCAGGGTAATTCAAGGTGCTTTACATGATTTGGTGATTTAAAAGAAACACATAAAAGAAACACACATTACACATGATACACAATAAAGCAAGAGAAAAATAAAATAAAAAAAGCAAGAGAGCATGAACACATTTCATACATATAACATCAAGCATTTACTCAAAGGCAATTCTAAACAGATGGGTTTTTAGTCTCGATTTAAAGCAGTTCAGAGTTTCAGCAGCTCTACACTCGTCAGGAAGTCTGTTCCAGATAAGGGGAGCATAGAAGCTGAAAGCTGCTTCTCCATGTTTAGTTCTGAGTCTAGGGATGTTTAGTAGGCTAGAGTTGGAGGACCTGAGTGGTCTTGGTGGTTGGTACCATGACAACAGGTCTTCAACATATTTTGGTGCTAAGCCATGTAATGATTTATAAACTAGTAAAAGTATTTTAAAGTCTATTCTCTGAGCTACAGGGAGCCAGTGTAAGGACTTTAGAACAGGGGTGATGTGCTCTACTTTCCTGGTTCTAGTGAGGACGCGAGCAGCAGCGTTCTGGATCAGCTGCAACTGTCTGATTGACTTTTTAGGCAGACCTGTGAAGATGCTGTTGCAGTAATCAATCCGACTAAAGATAAACGCATGGATGAGTTTTTCTAGGTCGTGTTGCAAAATCAGTCCTTTAATCCTAGAGATGTTCTTCAGGTGATAGAACGCTGACCTTGTTATTGCCTTTATTTGACCCTGGAGGTTCAGGTCTGAGTCCATTACTACACCTAGGTTACGAACCTGATCAGTAGTTTCTAGCTGTATTAATTGAAGCTGTGTGCTGACTCTTGATCGTTCCTCCTTGGGTCCAAAAATAATCACTTCAGTTTTGTTTCTATTCAGCTGGAGAAAGTTATGGCACATCCATCCATTTATTTGGTCAATGCATTGATTTAGGCTTTGAATGGGTTCAGAGTCACCTGGTGACATTGTAATGTAGAGCTGAGTGTCATCTGCGTAGTTATGGTAGCTAATGTTATTGGTCGCTATAATCTTGCCTAGTGGGAGTATGTAGATATTAAATAAGAGGGGCCCCAGGATGGAGCCCTGGGGCACCCCACATGTGATTTCTGTTCGTTCTGATGAAAAGTTTCCTATTGAAACATAGAAGTCCCTGTTCTTTAGGTAAGACTCGAACCAGCCAAGTACTGTACCAGAGAGTCCGACCCAGCTCTCCAGTCGTTCCAATAAAATATCATGATCAACAGTGTCAAATGCTGCACTGAGGTCCAACAGAACCAGCACTGTGGTTCTTCCACAGTCTGTATTTATGCGGATGTCATTAAATACTTTGACGAGGACAGTCTTGGTGCTGTGGTGAGCGCGGAAACCAGACTGAAAAGCATCAAAACGGTTTGTCATTGTTATGAAGCCATTTAACTGCTGAAACACAGCTTTTTCAATAATCTTACTGATGAATGGGAGATTAGAGATTGGCCTGTAGTTCTGCATTAACGTGTTGTCCAGATTTTTCTTCTTTAGTAGTGGTTTAATAACTGCTGTTTTTAAAGCCTGAGGGAAGACACCTGATAGCAGTGATGAGTTTACTATTTGAACAAGATCAGAACCAATAACAGGAAGAACCTTCTTTAGAAAAGCTGTGGGTAGGATATCAAGACAGCAGGAGGAGGAGCTTAATTGGATAATGATTTTTTCAAGGCTGTTCTGGTTTAATTCGTGGAATTCAGACATTTTCTCTACATTGTTGTTGATTGGGGATGGCACTGGTTGTGGGTTCGATATTGAGGTACAGATTGACCGTCTAATTGTTAGAATCTTTTCAGTGAAAAAGCTGGCAAATTCATTGCAGGCCCTGGTAGAGTTTAGTTCAGGGGCTACTGTCACTAAAGGATTAGTTAGTCTTTCCACTGTTGCAAATAGAGTCCGTGCCTTATTAATGTTTCTGTTGATGATTTCGGAAAAGAACGATTCCCTAGCATCTTTTATAGTTAGCTGATATCTATTCAGTCTCTCTTTGTAGATCTCACAGTGAACCTGGAGTCGAGTTTTCCGCCATTTTCTCTCGGATCGTCGACACTCTCTTTTTTCACTACGTACCAGTGGATTACTTGTCCACGGAGACTTCTTTCTACCTGAGACTACTTTCACTTTAGTTGGAGCAATGGAATCCATGATGTCTGAGATTTTCGCAAGGAAATTATCTACCAACTTATTTACTGAGTTTGAGTTGGGAGATGAGGGGGATGTGGTGGAAGGATAAATACGTTTAAAGGTTTCTACTGAACTGTCCCCTAGAAAACGCTTTTTTATAGTGGTCTTACTGTGGCTGGATAATTTAGTAGAGATGGTACTTTGAAAGAAAATACAGAAATGGTCAGATAATGCAATATTAATTACAGAGATGTCAGAAATATTTAAACCTTTGCTGATAATTATGTGCAGAGTGTGTCCTCTATTGTGTGTTGGTTGTTTGACATACTGGATCCGTCCGAAGTTGTGGAGAGTATCATCTAACGTTTTTGCTTGTCTATCTTGGGGGTTGTCGGTATGGATGTTAAAGTCCCCCACGATGATTAGTTGGTCATAGTCGATACATATTACAGAAAGAAGGTCATTGAAATCATTAAAGAAGTTAGAGTTAAGTTTTGGTGGTTTATATAAACTTAGAAATAAAGCTTTGTTAGGCTAATTTATCTGGGTGGCTAGGTATTCAAAAGAATCAAACGTGCCCAGGGTTACCTTTTTAAAGTTCATTGAGTTGTGAAAGATGGTGGGTACACCTCCGCCTCGTTTGTGTTTTCTGTTCTCGCTTAAGAAATTATAATTTGGAGGACTAGATTCTATTAATGAAGTTGTTTCGTTATTTTCATCTAGCCAAGTTTCTGATAAAAAAGGGCGTGTAAATTATGCTCAGTGATGAAGTCATTGATAAGAAAAGACTTCCCGGATAGAGATCTAATGTTTAATAAAGCTAACTTAAGTATTGTGATGATGGGCAGCTGAACCTTCTGACAGGTTATCAATTTGAGATTTTGTTTAATATGAGAGCGTGTGGTTAACGGTTTATGTCTCCTGCTGCTGATAATCACTGATATAGCCTCAGGGGTGCCGGGTGAATTCTGGGAGACGGTAGGGGTGGATTTATTGCCCGGTTGCCTCAAATATCAGATATCTGTAATAATCAGTGGGGGGAACCTCCCAGGCTTATGGACACTAGTCCCAGGCGTTTGGTGTAGTCTAAGTTTAGGTGTTAATTGTGTCCCAAATTTGATTTGCTCGTTCAGTCTGTCTGTAAAGTTTCTAAATGGAGACTCATTTGATGTGGCTGAGTCACAGGAAGATGAAGACTTAATCTCTGATGGTTGTTTATCTGTTCGGTCCTGTGGTGTCATCATGACTTGCTGTTTTTGTTCTCTGATATCCATGGGCGCCTCAAGGTCAGCTTTTGGGAGCAAGTGTTTTGCTTTCTGATGTTGATAAGAAAAAATGTTGGCTACTAACAGCCTTACTCCGGACCTGTTCAAATAGCGCATTCCTGCTTTGAACAGATGATTAGCACTTCCAAATACTTTGAAATTATTAATAAATGTGAACGACTTCTCAGCTGATTGTTTCTTCAACCATTTATGGAGCATGCGGAGTCTGCTAAATCTTTCATCATTCCCTTCAGGGACTGGTCCGCTGATGAGGATGTTTACGTTAAGTCCATCAAGTCTCTGTAGGAGATCAGAAAAGTCTCTCTTCAGAATCTCTGATTGTCTCATCGCGATATCTGCTGATCCAGCGTGAATGACGAGCTTTTCCAAAGCAGGATGTTGGTCCAAGATTTTAGGGATTTTTTCTGATATTTCTCTCACTGTATTTTTGTAGCAGCTATAAACTTTGGTATTCTTGCTACAAAAAGCCTCAATTCCATTAATTGATCCGTCTTGTATGATAACAGTCTTTGCTGGGGGCGCTCTTACTTTATGTGTCCGTTTGATGCGGCTGGGTTTCTCCTGGTGGCTTTGACTGGTCCCGGGGGATGCGTCATCTTTCGGGGAACTCAAGGCTGCGAATCTGTTTTTCAGCGGGATTCCAGGTGGAGAAATATCTCTTGTTTTTGGCTGAAACCTCTTTTGTTTACTTTTAGCAGAAGCGGCAGTTCTGGGTTCAGAGGTTTCTCTGTGTCGGAGTTTCTTTTGTTTTTTCTTCCTCGGAGAACAGGCTGGGGTTGATTTCATGCGTTTTAAAGCTGGCCAGTTTTCATTATAGTGCGGAGTTCTGCCGCTCAGACGCCTGTAGGGAGTCTCTGTGACACGGTTAGAACTATGTAACACAGGGCTGTTTGTATTCAAAGGTAAAGGTAAAGTTGTTTCATTTTGTCCATAATCAGCGTGGAGATCAAAATTAATTTCTCCCCCGGGACGTGTTCAAAGTTCTGCCGGAGGTGTGAGTTAAAGCTCCTTCTGACAGGAGACTCTGCCAGACGTTCCCAGCAGACCCTCACAACAAGTTTAGGCCTTCCAGGTCTGTCCGGCGTCCTCCCCCACCATCAGAGCCGACTCACCACCAGGTAGTGGTCAGTGGACAGCTCTGCCCCTCTCTTCACCCGAGTGTCCAAAACATGCGGCCGCAGATCAGATGAGACGACAACCAAGTCGATCATTGAGCTGCGGCCTAAGGTGTCCTGGTGCCAAGTGCACATATGGACACCTTTATGCTTGAACATGGTGTTTGTTATGGACAATCCATGACGAGCACAGAAGTCCAATAACAAGACACCACTATTAATAATTTTCAACAATTTATTTCTCCAGAGGTGACAACAAGCTCTCTTCAGAATATGGTAAAGGGTGTCCTAAAGTATAACCAGAATAAATATTTTCGAATTTTACTGTAAAATTAAGAGAAATGCCAAGTCAAAGTAAAATATAATTTTAATTGCCTTTGATCAAATTGCACACAAAATGATTTTTATTTAAACAAACTTCTTATAGTAAAATAACTTACAAAATCCGTTTTTAAACGGATCAGAATATTTTTAGGAGCATAGTGTAGTTTATATTTGAGAAACTAGTCCATGCATTTGTTACCTCAAGGCTGGACAGTCAGACACGTGACCTGCCTAGCAACCACTACCCCCGGGCGCCATCTTAAGTGTAAGTGTCTCGCGTTGTTATGGGAAGATGCTTTAGATATACTGAAGAAGCCAAAGTTGAAAAAGAAGACACTTGAGTCTAACACATGGATAAAAAGAAGGAGGAGGAACGCATTCCTTATAGGGATAAACTTGTAAAGGAGGCTAGGGATAGATAGAATCAAAAATTGTCTACAATTAACAATGTAGATCCATATGAGCTCAAAGGAAACGAATGGAGCTCAGACGTTTCATTACTGCCTCCAACTACCACATTGGACATCACAAACTATCTTGTGTTTGGGATCAGCGCGCATACCCATGTAAACAGTTCAAAAATTACAAATCACTGGAGGCATTCTCCCATTTTCTGTCCAGAATCACTTTTCCAAGCGGGAAACCTAAAGAATCTTATATGGTTGGAAAATGTTTCTTTCCTGGTATTGTGTGACCTTTTATGGCAGCCCTTCACACAAAACGAGTTAACCATTTTGTCCAGGTTTATACACTCCACATACACAGCGATCGCTGCTTCCGTTGTTGTTTACACTCAACCATCCCATCATGCAATGCACCTGCAGCACCCGATACATCAAAACTTGCTAAATACTAAAGTGATTTTAACGCGGTTTTTTTTGGTATGCAAACGCCAAACATTTAGCTATGATACAGGATTCCAGGAAAAGTTGTTACACATATTATAGACCTAAAGGGCCATTAGTTGGTAGCTGAATTTAATGACAAAAACTATATTCTGATTTGTGTCTATGGGTACAATGATAGAGTTAAAAACAGGGTTGATAACAGATTTATGTAAACAGACTGTAGGAATTCTTACTTAACTGTTAAAATAATAGTAGGTGGTGACTTCAATCTAGCACCAGATTTATGGTTATATAGAAACCCTCCTAGAGCTCATTGCCCCTGACTGATCATTGTGTTATTACAGTTTCCCTTCTATTTTCAAGAATTAATTCTGTTTTGAATCGAACCTGGAAATGTAATGATACCCTGTTATATAATTGTTACTTTTGTAAAAGAGTTAAACAGTTATTATCAGAAATTGGTGCCATGGACATGTCCTTAGTAAGCAAATGGGAATGGTTTGAGTTTAAAACCAAAGAACTCGCTATTCAAACCGGTAAATATCTATCGCGACGGAAAAGGCAGAAGCAAGTGGATATTATAAAACAAATCAATAGGCTTTCTGAAATAAATCAACCGTGAAATGAAGAAACTGTTGAGCTAAATAAGTTACAGTCAGAATTAGACGATTTATATTTAGACAAGGCTAAAAGGGCTTATGTACGGTCTCGTGCTCGATGGCTAGAAGAGGGAGAGAAAAATACTTCTTTCCTTTTTAATACTGAAAACCATCGACAACTAAAAAAGAAATTTACTAAATTGAATATAAATGGTTCTGTCACAGAAGACCTTAAGTTAATCAATGGAGAAATTCACAGGTTTTATTATAAGTTATATGAGTCGAACTTTTCTGAACCTGTCAAATGTTTTTGAATGCCCTTAAATATTTTATAACAAAGATTGATCTAGATTTTAAACAATTCATGGAAAAAACTTTAAATATTGAGGAAATGGATAAAGCTATTTTGAAAATGCCATTGGGAAAGTCTCCAGGTATATATGGCTTAACTACTGAATTTTAGAGACATTTTTGGCAGGATCTCAGAGTTTTGCTACACAAAGCCTTTTTAGAATGTATCTCTGCTGGGGATCTTTCCAACTCAATGAAACTAGGTATTATCACATTAATTCCCAAGCCAAACAAAGGTGTCTTACAATTGGACAACTGGAGACCAGTAATGTTATTAGGTAATGGTTATAAGATTTTGGCTCATATTTTTGCTGAACGACTGAATAGCAGTCTAAAGGACATAATTGATGAATGCCAGTCTGCATTTATTAAAGGAAGAAACATTCATAATCATATTTGATTAATTTTTGAGATGTTGGATCATAATGACTTTGTGGATCAAGACAGTCTTGGTCTTTTATAAGGCATTTGATATGCTAGAACATTCCTTTTTGATCAAAGCCTTAAATTACCTGGGATTTGGAGACTATTTTTGTGCAATAATCAGAATGTTTTATAATGATTTATATATAGTGCAGTATCTCTTAACTCAGGTCTTACTCCCAGATTTAGAGTGCAGCATGGTATTTGTCAAGGTTCCGCAAAGTTATTTATTTTAGCTACTCATTTTTTGGCTCTTTCGATTTTAAATAACGCCATGATGGGTAGTCACGTAGCATAGTGGATAGTGCGGGCGTCCCATGTATGGAGGCCTCAGTCCTCAACACAGTTGTCCTGGTTTCAAGTCCCGTCCCGTGGACCTTTGCCGCATGTCTTCCCCCACTTCTCTCCCCCTTCCTATGTACTATCCACTTTCAAATAAATGCCACTTTCAAATAAATGCCACTGTGGCCACAAAACCATAAAAAATAAATAAATAACCCCATGATTCAAGGAATTACAATTTTAGATGGACAATTAAAAATTAGCCAATTTGCTGATGTCACAGCGTTATTCTTACAAAACAATCAAATGGTTGAAAATGCTCTCGACTCAATTTCTTTGTTTTCAAGGGCTTCTGGACTAAAGTTAAATGTTAAAAAATTTGAAATTCTTCCTGTACATACATGCCATTTTGACAGTATTTGATCAATAAGGGTTGAAAAAGAGGTAAAATATTTGAGTAAATTGATTTCTAAAAATGTTATCAGAAGAGAGGAGGTTAATATCACTGAACGATTAATAGACATGAATAAAGGTCTTAGCCACTGGTTAACTAGAGACTTGACTATCTTTGGTAGAAACCTACTTTCTAAAGCTGAAGGTGTTTCTAATCTCATATATCCTTTTCACACCATGTTTATTTCATCACAAAATATCAAGAAAGCAAATTCTATAACTTTTCATTTTTTTATGGAAAAATAAAACTCATTACCTTAAAAGACCTCAATTAGTGAAAGGTTATGACAAGGGTGGCATCAATGCTCTTGATCTTGAAGCCATGGTTGGCACATTCAAAATAAAATTGATAAAATCCTTTATGTTGCACAAAGACTCCATGTGGTTTCGTATCCCAAATTCCTTATTTAAACAACTAGGAGGCTTTGAATTCCTACTGCACTGTGATTTTGAGATCACCAAAATACCGTTAAGTCTAAGTTCCACAAACAAATACTTCATTTTTGGAAAATGATATTTAGTCATGATTTCTCAACTCATAATTCAACTTTGTGGAATAACAGAAGAATTTTAGCTAATAGGAAATCTATATTTATACAAAACTGGTTTGAGAAAATATAATTTTTGTAAGAGACTTATTGGATAGCAATGGTAATTTTCTAAATTTCTCTGATTTTGTGGACGGATACAACCTAAATTGTGAAAGGTAAAAGTTTCATAAAATTTGTAAATCAATTCCACGGTCATTGTTTCAGTTAATTCAAAACACACTTCTGTATTCTCAGGTAACAATTTCATTACCAAAATTGAAGGTAAATAACTGTGATTTTATTGATTTCAAATGTAATAATAAGTTCATCAATAAGTGTCTAAGGCAAATAACTTATCACGACTACAACGGATCTTCTTTCAGGAAATTGGACTGATCAGACAACTATGAAACAAAAATCAAGGCGCATTTCGCATTTATTAAATGGCCTATTTCCCCAAATGTGAAGGAGAGTCATTTAAGTAAATAAATAATGTATACCCTGTGAACCAATTTCTTGAAAGGAGATTTAAATTTGATGTTGACCCATGTACTTTCTGCAACCAAGATGTTGAAACTATTAGGCATTTGTTTTTTGAATGTTACTATTCAAAGATTTTCTGGGAAGATGTCCGGAGTTGGATTAATTTTAACCTCAGTATAACCTCAAATTTTAACATGTCATACGTTTTGTTTTACATGGACAATTTGGACTCTTCATTATCAAATGTCCTGAATATCATTTTACTTTTGGCCAATATCATATTCCTGCTGCAAATGAAGGGAAAATAAGCCCTCCTTTCCCTGGTTTATTAATTATTTTAAAATGTTTTACAGCTCCTTAAAATCACTAAAAGACTGGAAAATCGCACAGACAATCAGCCACCAATTTTCAAAATTGCTTTTATTTTACAATACTATGCTCCATAACTGTAAAAATTGTTGAAGATCTCATGGTGTTTGAATGTGTGTACGCCCCCTAGTGGGGTGGGGGAGGGGTGTGTATGTGTCTTGTGGGGAGCTGGGTCGGACTCTCTGGTACAGTACTTGGATGTTTTGAGTCTTACCTAAAGAACAGGGACTTCTTTGTTTCAATAGGAAACTTTTCATCAGAACGAACAGAAATCACATGTGGGGTGCCCCAGGGCTCCATCCTGGGGCCCCTCTTATTTAATATCTACATGCCCCCACTAGCCCAGATTATAACAACCAATAAGATTAGCTACCATAACTATGCAGATGATACTTAGCTCTACATTACGATGTCACCAGGTGACTTTGAACCCATCCAAACCCTAAGTAAATGCATCAAGCAAATCAAAGGATGGATCTGCCACAACTTTCTCCAGCTGAATAGAAACAAAACAGAAGTTATTACTTTTGGACCAAAAGAAGAATGATCAACAATCAGCACACAGCTTCAGTTAATACAGCTAGAAACTACTGATCAGGCCTGAAATCTAGGTGTAGTAATGGACTCAGACCTGAACCTCCAGGGTCACATAAAGGCAATAACAAGGTCAGCCTTCTATCACCTGAAGAACATTTCTAGGATTAAAGGACTGATGTTGCAACAGGACCTGGAAAAACTCATCCATGCATTTATCTTTAGTTGGGTTGATTACTGCAACAGCGTCTTCACAGGTCTGCCTAAAAAGTCAATCAGACAGCTGCAGCTGATCCAGAACGCTGCTGCTCGGTTTCCTCACTAGAACCAGGAAAGTAGAGCACATAAGCCCAGTTCTAAAGTCCTTACACTGGCTCCCTGTAGCTCAGAGAATAGACTTCTAAATACTTATACCCCCCCAGACCACTCAGGTCCTCTAATTCCAGTCTACTCAACATCCCTAGAATCAGAACCAAACATGGAGAAACAGCTTTCAGTTTCTATGCTCCTCTAATCTGGAACAAACTTCCAGAAAACTGCAAAGCTGCTGAAACACTGAGTTCTTTTAAATCACAACTAAAAACGTATCTGTTTAGAGCTGCCTTTGATTAATGCTTTGTTGTATCATGTTTTGTGTATGCTTCTTGCTGTTTTTACATTATATGCTTTATAATGCCTTGATGTATCTGTTAGCTTCATGCTTTATTGCTGTTTTTACTTTATATGCTTTTTCTGTGTGTCACTGCTATTTTTATTTTACCTCTTAATCATGCAAAGCACGTTGAATCACCTTGTTGTTGAAAGTGTGCTATACAAATAAGGCCTTGCCTTGTGTGCCATGACTTTAAATGGTTGTGTTGTGTATGATTGATTTGTTTTCTCTGTTTATTTTTCTGTTTTAATTATGTAAAGCACTAATTTTATTATGAAAAGGGCTCTAAAAATTAAACTTGATTGATTGATAATGGTTTCTTCACGTTTAATGCTCCTTTTTCGTCCTGGAAGAAGGACGCAAAGCTCGCCAAACTTACGGCCATTTTTCTTCCTCAGTTGTAGTCCACTAATTGTTTTTACACAGGACCTAAAGTAACTTTTGCCTCCTGTGGAAAATTTGCGCTTTCTCTGCATCAAAATGTGTCTTTAAAATTCACCGACATCATATGTTACATCCATAAAACATTTCAAACGGGATCAGAAAATAACTGTTATCCATTGACTCACTCATTTTTGTGTACAACACGGGACCCATGTACCGGAAGTAGATGGGCGTGGCTTAGGCTCCCCATCCATCTGTCAACTCCACCCTCTGTGGCTGAAGTACGCATGCGCATCGTGCCACGTCTAAGTTGAGTTGAGTTACGTCACGACGTTTTGCTGTACCTCTGAGTGCTACGAGGGCAACTGAGCTTCCTCGACTGTAATTATCCTCTGTGTGTTTATTATACATTTGATATATTTGAACTGCTGTGCGAATGACAGTCCCCGAAGCTCAGAGGCACAGTTCTTGTAGAGTAAATCATCGACGAATCGACGCCATGGAGGTCGTGGACAGCCCGCTGAACCTGGTAAGTTCCCGTCTTCATGTTGCAATAACAGGCTAGAGCAAAGGGTCGGTGTTAGCATGGTAACTGGTAATTGTCCCAGCCGGTGTCCGCCTTAGCGCTGCTTTAATGTCCACTCAGTAGCCCACCTTACGAGGACTTCCTGCTCGGTAGGTTGGATATGCTGCACTTACTGTGTCGGTTGTATCTCTGTGGCTCGGATATACTGATACTGATAGAAGGGTTCTTTTTACTAGTAGCAATTTTAATCAACTATGAGGAGGAGTGTTTTAATAGAAATGGTTGTTCCTAAGTTGTCCGTCGATCATTTGTCTCACTAATTGTTTTTTAGTTTCATTAAGCTGCTTGAAGCTTTTTCCTCATCAAGCTACAACAAAGAAGATGAGCTGTATTGTGAGATAATAACTACAGTCATAGAGGTTTGGGTTTCTGACTGATTCCAGTGTTTATGAAGGGTGGTAGGGGCTTACTGCTCTCTGTTTTTGCCATAGATGACAACAAAGGACAAAATACTTAAAATTGGAAACTATCCACGAGACGGCCTGTGTTGCTTTTTATGACGTTTCAATGAAACATAAGGTAATTATTGATGTTTGATATGCTTAATCCTGTTGAGCTTCTCTACACGTTAGGTCAGGAGTACCTAAGTCCAGTCCTACAGAGCTACCATCCTGCAACTTTCACATGGATCCCTGGTCCAACACGCCTGAATCCAGTGACTGACTTGTTACCAGGCCTCTGCAGAGCTGAATGACATGATGATGAAGGAATTGAGCTGTTTGATTCAGGTGTGTTGGAACTAAAAGTTGCAGGATAGTAGCTCTCGAGGGCTGGCCTTGGGCACCTCTACGGTTGGTGCTGAGTGAATGTCCCCCAACTAAACAGGTTATCATTATATCTTGGCCCTCCACTCTTACATGCTGGTGCTTTTTCCAATTAAAACCTAACAGTTGGTTAGTCTGTTGTCTCTCTTTGTGTCGAACTCCACACCATACTCATCCAATTTTAAATCGATGTGTTACTCCAAAACCCAATTGTCAGTGTTTTTCAAAGTCAGTAGAGGATTTTTAAAGATTTTGGTATGGATTATAATGAGAAGAACAAAGAGCAGGATCAGTTCAAACCTAGGGCATGTGTTTAATGTCAGAATGGGTTGAAAATAGTCAAATCTAGTTTAGCCTGTTCCTATTATTCTGGCATAGCCATATCAGATTAGAAAAAAGTTAAAGGAAGTCATACAATAAGAACTTTATATTAACACAAAAGAGAGAAAAGAAATTAAAGATTATATTATTTTACTTCTGCTAAATTGGAAAAAAGAAACTTAAATACAGCAGCTAGATGAGAAATAGCCAGACTCAGATTTGATGTAAATGCTGATGTTAATGGCAGTGAGAAAAAAGACGTAGACAGTCCTGAGTGCTGTGAGATGATTTCCTCACTTTTGACCTTTCTCAAGTTGCCAGCTGTATGTTGTGCTGTAAATCACTACATTAACACTTTTATTACAACATTTAAAACATAATCTTTTCAGCTGCTTCCTCTCCTGTTTTGTCAATTCCCACTTCCAGCTTGGTATCACGATAAATTATGTTAAATTAAGAGTTCTAGTTCAGTCAAACAAGAATAGAATAGAATCACCCTTTATTGTCCCACAAAGGGGAAATTCAGCTGTAACAGCAGCAAAGTGACGGATGATAGAAGCATTTAGATACACACAAGAAAAGTAGAAAAACACAATTAAGAATGATATGCGTACATTCAATTCAATTGAATTCAGTTTATTTATATAGCGCCAATTCACAACAGATGTCATCTCGAGGCACTTTACAAGAAGTCATTTCAATACATGTATACAAACATTCCAATCAGTTAAAAAGTTTCCTATTTAATAAATCCCAGCAGATTGCGTCAGTCATTGGCGTGAGGTTGGGCCCCGTTGATGCAGACTTTCCAACCACAGCAATCCTTCAGCAATCCCTCATACTCACATTAAGGACAACATTTCAAAAACCAGAGCCAAAATATAAATATTTACTTGCATGCTTCAAGAATAAAAAATGTTTTATCCACTATATGTGATTGGCCAAATGTTAGATCCCCGAGCTTTATTGCATTTGTTCAATTTGAATTCATATAATTATGTGTTTATCCTGGGTTCAATTCTTGCCCTGGGGTCTCCCTGCATCGAGTTTGCATGTTCTCCCTGTGCATGGGTGGGTTTTCTCCAGGTACTCCGACTTCCTTCCACAGTCCAAAAACATGACTGTTAGGTTAATTGGTCGCTCTACATTATCCTCAGGTGTGTGTGTGTGTGTTGCCCTGTGATGGACTGGTGACCTGTCCAGTTGTGGACTCTGCCTTTCACCCAATGACTGTTGGACATATCCATCCATCTTCTTCCGCTTATCCGGGCCGGGTCGGGGGGGCAGCAGCTTAAGCAGGGAGACCCAGACTTCCCTCTCCCCAGCCACTTGGACCAGCTCCTCAAGAGGAATCCAGAGGCGTTCCCAGGCCAGCAGAGAAACATAGTCCCTCCAACATGTCCTGGGTCTTCCTCTGGGTCTCCTCCTAGTGGGACGTGCCTGGAACACCTCACCAGGGAGGCGTCCAGGAGGCATCCTGACCAGATGCCAGAGCCACCTCAACTGACTCCTCTTGATGTGGAGGAGCAGCGGTTCTACTCTGAGCCCCTCCGTATGATTGAGCTTCTAGGGCTGGGTATTGTTAGGAATTTCACAATTTCGATTCTTGAGGCTTCGATTTGATATTGATTTATTAGTTTCAATATCGATTCAGTAATAAGTAAATACACAAGTAATTAAGTACCTGAGTATATTTTTAAATGTGTGCAGTTATTACCAATGTTTAAGAACAAATTGACCCCAGCATGTTTCGTGTCATTGTTTATTTAGCGGAACAAACTGTATAATATTGTACATATGTTGAATACAATCCACAACTGTAACAAACGTGCTTTATTAACACCTCTAAAGTGCATTTAACTGTAAGTAGTCGAAAGTAAATTTCTTTCTTCCTGTACATTCAAGTTATAAAAGAAATTTAAACAGAGGCACAAAATGTGCATACTCATAAAAAAGTGAAACCATTGATTGATTAAAAAATACTTTATTGATCTCAGAGGGAAATTAAGTGTTGGTATAGCTCATATAATGAATTCTTTAAGGAGTTGTTGTAGATGATGATGGCTGTGGGCAGGAAGGATTTCCTGTAGCGGTCTGTATTGCAGCGAAACTGAAGAAGCCTCCGACTGAAGACGCTCTGTTGTTGTATGACAGTCTCATGAAGAGGATGCTCAGGGTTGTCCATAATTTTTTTTTGATTTTGTTAAGAATCCTTCTTTGCATCATCATCTCCAGATGTTCCACAGTTGTCCCAAGAACAGAACCAGCCTTATTTATCAGGTTGTTTAGCCTTTTTAAATCCCTGGCTCTGATGCTGCTACCCCAACAGATGACGGCTGAAGAGATTACACTCTCCACAACAGACTTGTAGAAGATCTGCAGCATCTTGCTGCAAAGCTTGAAGGATCTAAACTTCCTCAAGAAGTCCAGTCTGCTCTGTTCCTTCTTGTAGATGGTTTCACTGTTCAGTCTCCAGTCCAGTCTGTTGTCAAGGTGAACTCCGAGGTATTTATACTCCTCAACCACCTCCACTTCTTCTCCCATGATGGAAACAGTTTTTGACTTATCCCTGTTTCTTCTGAAATCTACAATCATCTCCTTTGTTTTGTTCACATTCAAAGTGAGACGATTGTTTCCACACCATGTCACAAAGCGGTCCACCAGCTCTCTGTATTCAGTTTCTTGTCCATCTCTGATCCACCTGACAATTGCAGAGTCATCTGAGTATTTCTGAAGATGACAGGTCTCTGATTTGTACTGGAAGTCTCAGGTGTACAGAGTAAAAAGGAATGGTGAGAGTATGGTCCCCTGTGGTGCTCCTGTGCTGCTGACCACCTGGTTTGACACACAATTCTTCAGTCTCACAAATTGTGGTCTGTTGGTCAGGTAGTCATTGATCCAGGCGATTGTTGAGGGCTCCACCTGTGTCTTCAGGAGTTTCTGACAAAGCAAATCAGGCTGAATTGTGTTAAATACACTGGAGAAATCAAAGAACATGATCCTCACAATGCTGCCTGCTTTGTCCAGATGACAGTGGGTTGGTTGAAGTAGGTGGATGATGGCACTTTCAACTCCAACTCCACAACGATAAACAAACTGCAGTGGGTCCTGATACATTCTTGTTTGCTTACTCAGGGGTGCCAACAGGAGTCTCTCCAGGACCTTCATGATGTGGGATGTCAGGGCAACGGGTCTATAGTCATTGATGACTGATGGGTGAGTTCTTTTGGGTACTGGAACAAGGCAGGATGTCTTCCACAACACTGGAACCTTCTCCTGAGTTAGGCTAAGGTTGAAGATGTGCTGCAGAATCCCACAGAGCTGCTCTGCACAGGCCTTCAGGACTCTGGGGCTGACACCATCTGGACCTGCAGCCTTGTTCCGGTTAATTTTCTCCAGCTGCCTCTTCACCTGACTTTTGGAGACAGACAAGTGGGAGGGGGTTGCAAAGGGGGTAGCAGCATTTCCTGACTTGGTTGAAGTCAAACTTGTGGAATTAGAAGAGTCCATGGCTGAGGTGAAGGATAAAACATCCGAGGTGTAACAGGAAAGCTGTTGATCAGAGGAGAGTGGGATGTCTGTTTGGCTGGGAACAGGAGAGGGGGATGCTGAGCTAGTTCCTGAACTTAACCTGTTGAAGAATATGTTCAGTTCATTGGCTCTGTCCAGACTTCCATCTATCCAATCCTTCCTGTCCTTAAAACCTGTGATCTTTCTCATTCCTGACCAGACATCTCTGATATTGTTCCTCTGTAGTTTGTTCTCCAGCTTCTTCCTGTATGCCTCCTTGCTGTCTCTGATCTTGACCTTAAGTTGCTTCTGTATACTCCTCAGTAATTCCCTGTCTCCCTCCCTGAAGGCTCTTTTTTTCTTGTTTAGCAGTTCCTTCAGGTCACTGCTGATCCAGGGTTTGTTATTAGGGAAGGATCTCACTGTTCTGGTGGGGATGATGTTGTCCACACAGAAGTTTATATAGTCAGTCACACACTCAGTCATGGCATTGATGTCCTCTCCATGTGCTTGGCAAAGAGTCATCCAGTCTGTGGTCGCAAAACAACCCTGCAGGGCTTCTTCAGCTTCCTGTGACCATTTTCTCACAGTTCGTTTTGTCACAGGTTGCCTCTGAACAAGTGGTTTATATTCTGAACAGAAAAAAACAAGATTGTGATCTGATTTTCCCAGAGGAGGTCTTGGTTTGGACATGTATGAATCCTTTACATTTGCATAAAACAAATCCAAGGTCCTGTTTTCTCTTGTAGAGCAGCTGAAAAACTGTTGAAATGTTGGAAGTGTAGTAGAGAGGGTGGCATGATTAAAATCACCAGATATTGCCACAAATGCATTGGGGTGCTGTCTGTAGCTTAGCAACAACGGAACTGATGACATCACATGCATTGTCTGCAACAGCTGAAGGTGAAGCTGAAGATAAACAACTGCCAAAATTACACTGGTGAATTCTCTTGGAAAATAATATGGACGAAAACTCACTGCCAAGAGTTCGACATCTGGGCTGCAGAGACGACACTTCACAGTAACGTCCTGGATGACACCATCGGTTGTTGACAAGCACTGCTACTCCACCACCTTTTCTTTTTCTGCTCGTCTTCAGATCTCTGCTCGTACAGTCAGGAAGCCTGGCAGAGAGAAGTTGGAGTTGGGGATATGATCCAGCAGCCACGTCTCAGTAAAACACATAACTCTGCATTGCCGGTACTCTGGCTGAGTCCTTGTAAGGGCTTGGAGTTCATCCATCTTGTTAGCCAGTGATCTTACGTTGCCCATTATGATCGATGGAAGAGATGGCTTGAACTTCCTCTTTCTCTGTCTCCTTTTCGCTCCTGCTCTGCATCCACGTCTCCTCCTTATCAACTCATCAGGGATTTGTGGTTTCAGTTGAGGTATTATTTCAGCTTTTGCGATGTTAATCAGCTGCTCCCGGCTGTAAACCACATTGTTGCCATGGTTTCGCATCATAACAAATTGTCAAAGGAAAAATTTACAGCAACAATCCTTCCAGCTTCACAGCACCACAGACTAGAAAGTATACAGGTCAAAAAAATGCAATCTTCTTTTAGAAAAAAGAGGAACCAATGTACAAAAAACCAAAACTTTATATGTAGCCAACAGAGCTACTCCAACGTGCAGCCACCCAGAGCAGCGCAATTCTAGAATTTACCTCTTTGTACTTCATCACCTTATATACTGCATCATCTCTTGTTTTTATGGAGTCTGCTTCTGGAGTATATGTCTGCCCAAGGAGATCTGCCAATGCACGAGTCTCTTTTCTTCTTGGATGGAGGTCCAGAGTGCTCAGCTGGTTCTGCTTCAATGGCCTCTGCATTATTGGTCCACTCCATTGTATTGTAAATAGTTATCACCCTTTTCGAAATAGTGTATATAACAGTATAGTTAGGTTTAAATTCATAATTGCAGTGTATCATTAATAATAAAAATACATTTTTGTTTTATTCCCACTGTAAAGTACTTACTGAGCTTTTTTCAGTTGCCAGTGTCTTAGTGTTATCAGTGAGTTGGGCGAAGACTTCCTCACGCTCATCATCAATCAGAAAAGGCAGGGCCTTAAAGCGTGGGTCCAGGCCAGAAGCTAAGTAGAGTTGTTCCTTTAAGCCTGTGTACCTTAAAATAAATATGATACATTTCTATTACAAGAAATATACAAATTATCATCATGAAATGAGTATAATACAAAACAACTGTCTTAAATAAAGTGTCACAATGATAATAAATACCTTTTCTGGAAATCCTGATGCACAGCAGATTTCATCTCCTTCACCATCACAGGATCACTCGGGGCCGGATGCATCTCTTCCAGAAGTCTTGCTCTCAGAGGGGCGATGACAGAGAGAGTTGGGGTTCCTTTTTGAGACATGACTAAGGTGGCTTTCTTCAGTGTCTTCAGAGCCAGTGCAACAGCCTCTGCTGCTCTTTTGTCTGCCTCTGTAAGGGAGGTCAGATATTTCTCTCGTTGTCTTATCTCAGGGGCAAGTAGTGCAGCCGAGATTCAATTCAGTTTATTTATATAGCGCCAATTCACAACAGATGTCATCTCAAGGCACTTAACAAGAAGTCATTTCAATACATTTATACAAACATTCCAATCAGTTAAAAAGTTTCCTATTTAAGGAATCCCAGCAGATTGCGTCAGTCATTGGCGTGAGGTTGGGCCCCGTTATAGGAGCTTGCTGTTCTTAAAATCTTTCCACCATGTCAAATGCACTATTCCAACGCGTTGGTACATCGGTCACTAACTTGTGCTGTGGCAGGTTCAGCAGTTTCTATTTTGTTTTGTTTTTTTAGTTCGTGGCTGGCTATGGTGCTCCGGTGGAAAAATGCGAAGATCCGCCTCAGTCTGCCTAGAAGCCATGATACCGAAGGCATCTTGAGAGCAGCCTGTGATGCCAGGTTTAGGACATGAGCAAAACAGCCAATTTGCAATGTCTATGTCAGTCCAACTGCTTGTAGCATGTTAGCTGCATTATCTGTTACAATTGCTGGCACCTGGTCATTCAAGCCCCATTCATTCATTGCCTTGGTGAGCAATTTGGCAATATTGGTACCTGTGTGGCTTTCAAAGAGCGCTCTGGTCTGCAGGATGTTTGACACAAGGACCCAATCAGTTGAAATAAAATGAGACGTGATAGTTACATACGGGTTGGTCGCTCTGGAGGTCCAGCCATCGCAGGTAAGCACCACTTTTTCCGCCGACATTAAGGACTCCAAAACTTCCATCTTAACCTCCAGGTGAAGCTTTGGCATGGCCACTTCTGTGATGTTTACTCATAGGTATGGCTTACAAGGGCTCAAGTGTGTTTACCATGTATTTAAAGCCCACATTTTCAACGACACTATATGGCCATAAATCTTTACAGATGTAGACCGTGAAAAGCTTTGTCGAGTTGTGTCTGTTTAGAATCATCCGGCTTAGCCACACTGGATTGTTTTTGTTGTATTAGATCTGCATGGTGTCGAGCTAGGTGGTTGCAGAAGTTAGTTGTGTTATTACAATATTTAAGAACGGTGTGGCAATGTTTACAGACCACTTTGGTTTTATCCACCTCTTCATTTGTTCCCAGCTTACAGTGGAATCGAAAATGAGCCCAAACGTTGGTGGTGCAGGCTTGAACGGAGTGCAGCTGCTGTCCGCCATCTTGCTGTTTTGGTACAGCGCGTCTTGTACAACGCTAAACGCTCTCACTACAGTGTTGCCCACAGTGCTGCCACTGGCCGGTGGGCTGATTTGATGAATCGATATTGAATTGAGAAACAAATAATTGCAATGCATTGATGAATCGATATTTTTACCCAGCCCCGAGCTTCTCACTCTATCTCTAAGGGAGAGCCCAGACACTCTGCGGAGGAAACTAATTTCAGCCGCTTGTATCTGTGATCTGGTTGTTTCGGTCCCCACCCAGAGTTCGTGACCATAGATGAGGATAGGAATATAGATTGACTTATAAATCAAGAGCTTCGCTTTTCGGCTAAGCTCTTTCTTCACCCTGACAAAACGGTACAGCACCCGCATAACTGCAGATGCCCTACCAATCCATCTGTTGATCTCCAGCTACATTTTTCCCCTCATTTGTGAACAAGACCCCCAGATACTCAAACTCCTCCACTTGGGGAAGGACCTATCCCCGACTCGGAGAAGGCACCCTACCCTTTTCCGGCTCAAGACCATGGTCTCAGATTTGGAGGTGCTGATTCTCATCCCAGCCGCTTCACACTCCGCTGCAAGCCGCTCCAACGAAAGCTGTAGATCACGTTCCGATGAAGCAAAAAGGACCAAATCATCTGCAAAAAGCAAAGACCCAATCTGCTTTTTTGCTGCTATTTGCTATTGGAAATAGAAACCAGGATATGCGATTAAGCTGAGATGGATGGATGGATTAGTGTTGTTGAAAAAATAATCTGATTCTGAATCGATTTTTATAAAAATTCTTAATCAATTTGTACGTCTAACAATCAATTCAATCGTTTAACGTTGTTTGCCCTTTTTACAGCTAAAAAAGAAGGGAAAAGTCCTGACAGGCATTTTAAGGCTTAGGTCTGAAAGAGTTAACCCGATAAACCTGAATTATTTTTTTTAAACAGGCTTGAGACAACACAACCTGACAGAAAAAATAGTAATAATGCACATCAAATTAAACAGAGGACTACGTGCTACAAGGCTATGTAAACTATTTTTACCAACCACAAACACAACTCCAATGCCACGTAAATAAATATTTGCGAACAAACTTGTAACATCATAGTTTTGTCAACCCAGCCGTAACATTTCTGGCTCTACCGCAGCAATCCTTTGTGCTAAATACATAAGCAACTCAAATGAAAGCAGAGAATCTGCCAATTCCAAAGATGCCTCTGCCATGACGCTACACCAAATCACCGCGGAGATATAAGCCAAAGTATAACACAACAAGAAATCGCTTTTCTTTTTTTTTTCTTTTTTTTTTTGTGTGTCCTGTTTGGCAGTGTGGAGCTCAGAATTGGTGTCTGAGTACCAAGTAGAAGCCCAACAGATTTACTTTCACAAGCGGAGCAGTACAGCTTTTGCTATAGTACTCCACTTGATTTATGTGTGAAAAATCTTTATTATGAATTGTTGGGGTTTTTATTTCCTGATGTTATGGACACGGAGACGGAAAATTAAGGAGAAGAAAGAAGGAAGATGAAGAAGAGAGGTAGGAAACAAAATGTCATGAGAGAGGGTGAGTTGAAAATACAAGAGAGGAAGGGGAACAAAGAAAACACAGGAAGACATTGAAGTCTGCCTCCATACACACAGGACGGCAGAGAGAGGGGGGAAAATAAAACACGAAAAAGGAACATCGACAAAACCAACCAAACGTGAACTAAGAATTACACAACCACATCACACAAAAATAGATATAAAAATACAACAACAATGTCACAGAAAAACTCATGGTACCGATTAATCAAGCTCTAGTAATGATAAGCTCAGGCCAAGAATATATCCTTAAACACCAGAGACCCCACATCTATGTGTGTGTGTTAGCATGCTGGTGCATATAAGGTTTCTCCATAAGAGTGTTCGATAATTGGTGTGAGCAGACATCAATCCGTCTCCCAGGAATCGATGCAGACATGAAGGAGATCGGAGCAAAGACGTCCAAAGGACCCCCAGAGCCCCGGGCGGGGCCAACCGCATCCCCCAAGAGAGGAGCAAAGGAGAACCCCAGGAGAACATCCAGCGGCCACTATGTAGGGGCCCGGGGGGCAGCAGCAGTGACGAGCCCACGGGCCCAACCGGCCGCGCCGGGGCGGGCCGGTCAACGGACCGGGGGAGCCGGGGCCCAGGGGCACCCCACCCCCCAGCAGGGACCCGACAAGGGACCGGCCGACGAGGGGCCCCCAGTGCTGCAGGGGCCACGGCCGGCCGCCATGCGACGCCTCCACCCTAGGCCAATCCCCACCGCCAACATCCCAGCGCCCCACCAATAGCCGCAGGGGACGGACAGCATCTGGACGCCAAGTTGTACCAGCTCCCGAGTCCTGATCCCGCGCAACGCAGGGTGCCGAGACCAGGCATCCAACGAGGGCCAGGGCCGGTCCAACCCACCAATGAACCGGCCACGCACGGTGCGCACAGAACAGGTGATCAAACGAGCAGAGACGCCGGATCCGCCTCCCGCCGAGCCACCGACCAGGCACCACCCAACAATCCCAAACCTGGCACCTCTAAAAGAGGTGTCCCAACCAACCAAAGGAAGATATCGGCCCAGCGCATCGGCCGACCGACACACCGGCTCCCCCAGGCCCAGCCAGGCACGCACCGGATTGACCACCGGCGCACCGGCAGGCAGGGGCCCCCGTTACCGGCGGGGAGTGACGGAGGGGAAATAGGCCCCCCATTAAGTGTAAGGCCTGAGGTGCGCCAGGCGAGAGGGCAGACCAAGATCCAACCTGACAGGTAGACAAAGACATACAGACACAGTCATACGTTCCCTCCCTCTTAAACCCATACATTCTCACTGACTCACCAAGACACCCAAAAAAATGACGCTGTACCCTCACTCACACACCCCATGCACACTTTATGCTCCCAGGTCCAGGTACCGATGCCCCAGTAGAGCCACCAGCCCCCGGACCCGGGAGGTGGACCCCCTACCTTCTAGGATGGAGACAAGCAGACCGCCAAGAAAAGAAATCGCTTTTCAGAATCACAGTAGTAAAACTTGCCTTACCTTTGCTGTTTTGCCGTGTAAAGATGATTTCTTTGGAAAATAAACGCTATTTTCTGATACTTCCATCTCTTATGCACCATTCAAAACTTTCCGCACATTTCTATCACGATTTTTGGTTCCTAGAAAGTGTTTTTAGTCTGTTCGCCAAGAAGCCTGGCATTTCCCCTAGGCTCTGTTCATGGCTCCCTGGTTGGCTGACTGTGTTGCCAATCTTGTTTGGCAAGTTTTGGCGTTATTCTATTGGCTTCTAAGAATCCAACGAGGTATCGCTCATCCAAATTGACCAATCCGCTGCGAGGGTAGGTCTTTGCATAAAATAAAACTACCAGCCGGCAAGACGGGCGCATTACGCAAGAGGGCGCACAACGCACAGTACAAAAATATACGTATTAACATTATTGCATTATCAGATTTTCTTCTCCAAAAACGCCCAAAAGTGTTTATTTTAGGATTACTGAACACTGTGACATTAAAAAGGAAAAATATAACTTACATGACAAAAATAGAAATGGCACTATTTGTGCCAAACTGGACACCTCGCCTGACTTGCCTGTACTAAAACCTCTCTAGTTTTGTCCTGCTTCACATAATCAGTATCAAATTTTGCAGAGATGATGTCCACATGTTTTATTTACATTCTTTTGAGTAACCACTGCCATTCAAGCAATATCCATAGAGTTTTTCAATATAAAACATGTTTGTTTTTTTAGGCGAGCAAATAAAAAAAACATTTCTGCTATGTTCCATCTTCAGTTTCTCCTAACCAGTAACAGATAACATGCATAATGATACATCTATCAATTCTACTCAATGTTACCTTTACAATGACACCAAAATGGTTCAAATACTCATTTTGGTTGCTGAAATATACAAATTTTTCATGGGTAAGCATTTTCCGAGAAACAGGCTTCAAAATAGGCCGAGGGTGGATCAGAACAGTTTCCCTCGGTGAACTATAACCCCACCTAGTGTTGAGTCATGGAATTACTTTCATGTAATTAAGGTAACAGCTCAAAAAGGTTTTAAAATCACTGACCCATATCAGTATCAAATTGGAACATATTGGATTGGATCAAACTGTGATAATTCTAACTCTTGAGAATCTGAATCAAATCAGTTCTCGAAATTTGAATCAATACCCAGCTCTCTAGATAATGGATGGATTGATAGATTAATAAATATGTTTTCAGTGTTCATTGAGTGTAGAGAGCTTGAAGACAGTGTATCTGTATTTTAAGTCGTTTACCCCAAACCCTGGGTATCTGTTGCCCCACACATCGTCATTGCTGTTCCACACCACTTCTTACTGTGTTATGTGAGCACATTGTTGTGGGATGTATTCAGCTTGATTGACCCATTTTGAATGACCAGGGGTCTCATGAAAATGGACTCAGGTCTGAGGAGGATTAGTGTTGTCTCGTCTTCAGGACATTAACTTGTTGTGAGTTGGTTTATAGAACAGAATCTGATTGATATATAATTCTTCTTTTTTGCATCCTTACATTAAGAAAATAGATTCAGTTTATATGCATTGTTAATATGCGTTATCTTCTTAACTGGACTTGGCTTTTCTTGTTGTCTTGAATATGTTTTGTTTCTCGTCTCTTGAGGCATGTGCCCAAAACAGCGCATAGTTACAAAACCGGGGTCGTTTCACCTTTAACGACTCTTACATCATCAAAATTGCTTAGTGCTTAGAAGCTTACGCATCCCTGATGGCTTCGTTCGGTATAACCAGAGCCCCATTAGTGAGCCTTAACCTTAGATTTATAAATCTGGTACTCCCAATTCAGTTTTCAGAACTGAAGAAGCCTCTTGGATGAGAGACGAAACATATTCAAGACAAGAAAGGTCCAGTTGCCTTAATTTAAACTCTCAAGAATATCATGTCCTGGATGACTGAGAATCTACCCCAACGTATGGGTTATTTCTTAAATACTGCATATGTTGCAGTTGAAGAGAATCTATATCAAATCTATGTGTTTTCTGCTGCATGCCTTTCTGGTTCCTCTACATTTTACATGTGCCATCATCTATCTCTACTCCCAGGCCCATCAGCAGTGCAGAAAGGCAGAACGTTTGGTTGCTGCTGGGAAGTATGAAGAGGCCATTTCCTCCCATGGAACAGCTGCAGGTAAGATGTTCTGTATTTGTATTTTTACAGTTCTGAAGAGTAACAAACATTTAAGTGCACTACACTTACAGCCAAATATTTTTGTGTCTGTGTTTTTTTCTCTTTCATCTATTCTGTTATTACACTCATGGCAGTCAGTTGTGCAGCTCTGCATAGGCTTAAGCCTAGTTTATACTTTTCTGCCAGCAAGTTTCCACCCACACGTATCGACGGAGACGTTTTCCTTTTAGACTTCTCCGTTAGTGTCAGTGTTGCAAAGCAATTCCCCACCAGGACAGCAGGGGGTTCAGACCTTTTCTGGCGAGTCTGCCTACCATTGCAGTGATGGGTCTGATCGACAAACAGTTTATTTACTTCAGCTTGTAAACGCACATCCACTTAAGCAGCAATGGTCGACAGAGAGCGAGTTTTGATGGAGCTGGAAAGCTTTTTACTAGAAGTGTAGCTCATAGAATCCTCTAAAAACTCATGGAAACAAACACAGCGCTCTGTTTTGTTGTTCTCTCCACCTCCTGGTGTTTAAAATCACCAAAAGACCAGCTTAGACCAACTGGCCTTGCAGCATAAATCATCTAGTGGCCAAAAGCTGCATTGATTACTAATTACATCGACTGTAGAGCACCGCTCTGGTGAAATGATCTGGGGCTGATGTTGGGCTGACCAATCACAGATGTGCGTTCTCCGTTGCGTTCGACGGATATTTTAAAAAATTGGGCTGTACTCCGTGCGTCCTAGCGTGAGAGCCCATGTGTCGACGGATGATGGCGCTGAATGTCTCCACACGTCCACAGACGGAAAAGTATAAACTAGGCTTCCGTCCCCAATGTCACCGAGACAAGTTTATAAACCACAGACTGTAACGATTAAAACATAGTTCACAACACTAACTATCCACTAATTCTTTCGCGTTGCAGTAATTTACTAATAATCAAATAATTTATTTTTCAAATGAACTACTTTATTGATGTTTTTTAAAGGGTCTGTTTTATTATTTTAACATTTTTTCCTTTTCACATGTTTTCTGGCTTGTAGCTGCCAACTTATCAAGGACTATATTTAAAAAAAAAAAAAGCACACAAGGCAGCTGAACATCGGTGTAGAGTGATGATGATACCTTTTTAACAGCAAGCTCTCAATGCATAACACAATGAGCACCCAAGAGCAAAGCAGTAATGGCCAAGTCCCCAGCTCCAATTTAGGTTCATAAAGGTTTATCAAATAAATTATCAAGTGAGGAGGAGGAAGTCAGGAAAAAATAACAAATAAATGCATTTACAATAAAAAAACCAGAAATAAATTAACCAATTTATTAGTCTGAATAAAAATCTAAACTGGGAATGAAATATATTAGTATCAAAAGAAAAACTACATTTCAAAATGTATTAATATAGTAAGAGAATGAATAATTTTCACATTAATAATAAATGCATTAAAGTTATTTCAACCAACCTTTTTGCTACACTACTGAAAGATCCTTTACATGGATTTAACTCAGGCTAAATAGGATCATCAACAGATCAAAATAATTCAATTTTTCAATTCAATTTCAATTCAGTTTATTTATATAGCGCCAATTCACAACAGATGTCATCTCAAGGCACTTAACAAGAAGTCATTTCAATACAATTATACAAACATTCCAATCAGTTAAAAAGTTTCCTATTTAAGGAATCCCAGCAGATTGCGTCAGTCATTGGCGTGAGGTTGGGCAGATTTCCAACCACAGCAATCCTTCAGCAATCCCTCATACTGAGCAAGCATGTAGCGACAGTGGAGAGGAAAAACTCCCCTTTAACAGGAAGAAACCTCCAACAGAACCAGGCTCAGTAGGAGCGGCCATCTGCCACGACCGTCTGGGGGTTTGAGAAGACAGAGCAGAACACAGAAGGAACAGAAGATCCGATATAAGAGAACTTTCTATGTTACAGAAAGGAAAAAGTTGATAACAGGACACAGTGGATCTTCAGTTACTGAGAGGATCATTCCAGTCGATGACCCCCGTCCAACAGGGCATTGCAGCCAAGCAGGATACCAGACCAGGTGTATCTTCGATGGGGAGAAAAACACTGAGAGAAAACAAAGTTAACAGTCGAAATAACAGAATGTACTGTAATACAACTGGAGAGTCGTAGGAGAAAAGGAAGTAGCAGAGTGAAGAAAATTGGTAAGTCTGTCCTCCAGCAGTCTAAGCCTATAGCAGCATAACTACAGAGATAGCTCAGGATGACCTAAGCCACTCTAACTATAAGCTTTATCAAAAAGGAAAGTTTTAAGCCTGGCCATAAAAGTAAACAGAGTGTCTGCCTCACGGACTAAAGCTGGGAGCTGGTTCCACAGGAGAGGAGCCTGAAAACTAAAAGATCTGCCTCCCATTCTACTTTTAGAGATCCTAGGAACTACAAGTAAACCTGCAGTCTGAGAGCGAAGTGCTCTTTTAGGAACATATGGAACAATTAGATCTCTGATGTATGATGGAGCTTGATTATTAAGGGCTTTGTATGTAAGAAGAAGGATCTTAAATTCTATTCTGGATTTAACAGGGAGCCAATGAAGGGAAGCTAAAACAGGAGAAATGTGATCTCTCTTTTTAATATTCATCAGAACTCTTGCTGCCGCATTTTGGATCAACTGAAGGCTTTTAATGGCATTTTGTGGACTTCCTGATAGTAAAGAATTACAGTAGTCCAGCCTTGAGGTAACAAATGCATGGACTAGTTTCTCAGCATCACTCCTGGACAGGATGTTTCTAATTTTAGCAATATTCCTGAGGTGAAAGAAGGAAATCCTAGAAACCTGTTTAATATGGGATTTAAATGTCAAGTCTTGGTCAAAAATAACGCCGAGGTTCTTTACGTTATTACTGGGGGCCAATTTAATGCCATCCAGATGAAGTGATTGACTAATCAGTTTCTGTTTAAGAACTTCTGGTCCAAAGACAGCAACTTCTGTCTTGTCAGAATTTAAAAGCAAAAAGTTTAGGGTCATCCATGCTTTTATGTCTTCCAGACATGCCTGTAATCTACCTAACTGACTGGGTTCATCAGGATTTATGGATAAATATAGTTGTGTATCATCGGCATAGCTGTGGAAATTTATCCCATGCTGTCTAATGATTCTACCAATTGGAAGCATATATATGGTGAAAAGAATTGGTCCAAGGACAGAACCCTGTGGAACTCCACAAGTAACCCTTGAGAGTGAAGATGATTTATCATTTAGATGAACAAACTGGAATCTATCAGACAAATATGATTTAAACCAGCCTAGTGCTGTTCCTTTGATCCCTGCAACATCTTCAAGCCTTTCTAAGAGAATATTATGATCGACTGTGTCAAAAGCAGCACTGAGATCTAACAAAACCAGAACAGACACCAGTCCATTATCTGAGGCCATGAGAATATCATTAGTAACCTTCACCAGTGCTGTTTCAGTGCTATGATGAGCTCTAAAACCTGACTGAAACTCTTCAAACAGCTCGTTACTGTTTAGATGTTCACAGACTTGATTAGCAACTATTTTCTCAAGGACTTTGGATAAGAAAGGAAGGTTAGATATAGGTCTGTAATTCACTAAGTCATCTTGATCAAGGGAAGGTTTCTTGAGTAAAGGTTTAATTACAGCTATTTTAAATTCCTGTGGTACGTATCCGTTTACTAAGGATAGATTCATCATATCCAAAATGGGGCCAGGAACCAAATGGAACACTTCTTTAAATAATTTGGTTGAGATTGGGTCCAAAATACAAGTTGAAGATTTAGATGAGGCTAATATTTTTGATAATTCTGAAAGCTCGACTGAATCAAAACAGCCTAAGCAATACTGAGGTTCTACAGTTCTTTCCGATACTGACTCATTTACTGAGGAAGAAGTAATCATGTTTGGGAGGGTGCCAATGATTTTATTTTTAATAAAATTTATTTTATTTATGAAGAATCTCATAAAATCATCACTGCTAAGAGCCGGGGGAATAGTTTGCTCAACAGAGCTATGACTCTGTGTAAGTTTGGCAACTGTACTAAAAAGAAACCTAGGATTGTTTTTATTCGCCTCTATTAATGATGAAAAATATGCTGTTCTAGCTTGTCGAAGGGTCTTTTTATACAGCAGTAGACTGTTATTCCAGGTTAAATAGGAATCCTCTAGATGTGTAAAGCGCCATTTTCTCTCCAACTTCCTAGTATTCTGCTTTAAAGTACGCAACTCTGCGTTAAACCAAGGAGTCAGCCTCCTATGGCTAGCCACTTTCTTTTTTAATGGGGCTACACTATCTAATGCCAAACGCAATGAGGACGTAACGCTGTGAACCAGACCATCAATTTCTGAAGGGTTAGAGATAGAATTGCTGCCATCCACTGTGTTACTCTGAGACACTGAGGAAAGTAAGAATGGTACAGATTCTTTAAAAATTGTTACAGCATTGTCTGATAAAGTTCTACTATAATGAAATTTTCTTTCAGATTTAAGATGGTCAGTTAAAGTAAATTCAAAAGTTATCAAGAAGTGGTCAGACAGGACCGGGTTATGTGGGTGGACTGTTATTTCCTCACACTCAATACCGTATGTCAGTACAAGGTCCAAAGTGTGTTTACCTGAGTGGGTCGATCCCTGTACTTTTTGAGTAAAGCCAATTGAGTCTAAAATAGCATTAAAGGCTGCATTTAGGCTATCACTTTCAGTATCCACATGAATATTGAAGTCCCCCACTATAATAACCCTATCAGTATTTAATACTATATCAGATAAAAAATGTGAGATCTGATCCAAGAATTGAGAGTAAGGGCCTGGTGGACGATACAAAACCACAAACAAAAATGGTCTTAATGTTTTGCAACTTGGATGAGGAAAATTAAGGGTTAGATGCTCAAAAGAACTGTAGCTATCAATTGGTCTGGGACTAATTAGTAAATCAGAACGGAAAATGGCTGCAACTCCTCCTCCTCGCCCAGTATTTCTAGGAATGTGAAAATTTAAATGACTGGAAGGAGTTGACTCATTTATACTGACATAATCCTCCTGCTGCAACCAGGTTTCTGTGAGACAAAGGAAATCAATGTGATTATCACAAATCAAGTCATTTACTAACAAAGTCTTTGAGGAGAGAGATCTTATGTTTAATAAACCACATTTAATAGATTTATTTTCAGTCAAAGTTGTATTTATTTTTATGAGATTTCCATAATTTGCTTTTGTTGGCTTAACTTTTAAAAACACATTTTAAATGTCAGAAATGTTTATGCATAAACATTTGATTTGTTTATTCTTATTTTAACAGATAAAAATAAACAAGTCAGATTGGAATGTTTCTATTTTTATTTTATTTATTTTATTTGCATAATTATTCTGCCCACCAATAGTTGCTCACACAGATGTTCTGCTAAGAAAGCCCCAACCTCCCTTTTACTGGGGTTGAGTTGAAGTTTATTTATTCGGGACCATACAGATGAACTGCACCACATTTATCCATTAGCTGATTTCCATCCAAAAATACAAATAAATTTGCACACATGTAAGGTACATAAATTAATATTTCATTTAGATTTAGAATGCAGAAGATTAAAAGCATATCTGTCAGTTAATGTTAACAGTAGTGCATATGAGCTTAGCAGATCACTGCTATTTCCAGCATTGTTCAATCGCTTGGAGCAGACATGTCTTCACTAGATGAGAGTAACTCCCCAGTGGAAAACATCATTTTTATTGACTGATTAAAGATGCAGAGCTAGTTCCAGATTAAAACACAACAACAGAATGAGGAAATAAAAAGATAAAATAATAATTCTCTTACCACGCAGTTGTACATTAAATGGCATGTTTTAAAAATGGATGTCATGCCCTACATTACTCATTGTACCAGTGTTAATTCTGACAAACAATTTTAATATAGTTATAGTCTTAGTCTTTTGACTATAATTAATTTTAGTGTTAGTCAAGATTTAGTCATTTGATTTGTTTTAGTTGTAGTCTAATTTTAGTCGACTAAAATATGTATAATTTTTTTCTAATGCAAAAATGTTCTTCTGTATAGAGTACGGCAAAAATATCTATTTGAAACTGTAATTTAGTACACAGGGCCCAAACCATGCTAACACCCTGTTGCTGGTATTGTGGCCCATTCCTCAATGCAAATCTCCTCTAGAGCAGTGATGTTTGGGGCTGTTGCTGGGCAACACAGACTTTCATCTCCCTCCAAAGATTTTCTATGGGGTTGAGATCTAGAGACCGGCTAGGCCACTCCAGGACCTTGAAATGCTTCTTACGAAACCACTCCTTCGTTACCCGGGCAATGTGTTGGTGAAAGACCAAGCCACGTTTCATCTTCAATGCCCTTGCTGATGGAAGGAGGTTTTCACTAAAAATCTCACCATACATGGCCCCATTAATTTTTTCCTTTACACGGATCAGTCGTCCTGGTCTCTTTGCAGAAAAACAGCCCCATAGCATGATAATTCCACCCCCATGCTTCACAGTAGGTATGGTGTTCTTTGGATGCAACTCAGCATTCTTTCTCCTTCAAACACGAAGATTAGAGTTTTTACCAAAAGTTCTATTTTGGTTTCATCAGACCATATGACATTCTCCCAATCCTCTTCTGGATCATCCAAATGCTCTCTAGCAAACTGCAGACAGGCCTGGACATGTACTGGCTTAAGCAGGGGGACACATTAATACAGGTAAGGAGTGGAGGACAGAGGAGCCTCTTACAGAAGAAGTTACAGGTCTGTGAGAGCCAGAAATCTTGCTAGTTTGTAGGTGACCAAATACTTATTTTCCACCGTAATTTGCAAATAAGCTCTTCCAAAATTAGACTGTGATGTTCCGGATTTTTTTTCTCATTTTGTCCCTCATAATTGAGGTATAGCTATGATGAACATTACAGGCCTCTCTCATCTTTTTAAGTGGGAGAGCTTGCACAATTGGTGGCTGACTAAATACTTTTTTACACCACTGTAGGTGTAATTGCCATTTTCTGAACCGGAAGCTAGAGACTGAAACTTCAGCTACGTTAAGTAACATGACAAATGTGACGCGGTTATTTTAATCACCTAGCAAGTACTTTTCGGGTTACCACATTTAATGCGACAACAATGCTAGCGCATTCTAGTTTTTAACTTTGTTTATCTCGTTAAAACGAAACAACGTCTAAGCAAATTTACCTTTGAGAAAATGTTGGAGTGGCCTCTCCAGATTTGTCGTGCTCTCCCCATGAAAAGCTGCTCTGGAATTATTTGCACTTGGTTTTGTTTTTGTCGTTGTCATATGTGAAATATAAGTCTTTTCTTCTTTTTTTTTCTAGCCGTGGACTTTTTCTACTTTTTATCATAATGTGATCAGCAGTTGTTAGCGGTGGTTAGCTTTGCTTCGCCTCTTAATAAGGCGGACCAATTGGTTCTTTTCTCGGCTAGTCCCACCTTTTCTATTTTTTTTTTTTCAGTTCCTCGCATCTTTCCCTGTCTTCTGATTGGATTTTCGTCATTCTTTTATTTTTCAAAGTTTAGTTATCGTCTTGGTCTTTATTCAAGATTTATTTTTTCGTTTTGCCTTTCGTCTGCAAAAATATATTCGTCACGGGAAGAAATTATGAAAATATTTCATCAACAAAAGTAACACTGCATTTTACTAATGTGGAATTGTGACATGATTCCCTTTTAGATCTTCTCACAGAAGCAATGAAGACAACAGAATGTGAGCAGGTGAGAAGCTCCATTTCATTCCTCTCATCAGTTGTGTTAGCCTCTTCTCCAGCACTGATGCTTTCCTGTTGACAAGGATTAAAGCACCTTATTGTCAGTACTTTTAAATTACTGATATAAATGTAATATATTTATCTGCGATGGGTTATGGTTAGATTAGTGTAGATTAGTCCTCATTTTCTGTCCTCATCCAATCCAAGGCATGTCAGGACAACCTAGTTAGTGAATATAGCAACAGTTTATTTCTGAGAAGTTGCTTCAAGCCTTTGATGTTTATTCACACATAGATGAGTTTCTGCCTTTGGATTGAATAAAAATACAAGCTTCGGCTATTTTTTGTTAGTTTTCCAGTCTTTTCAAAAGAGTCTGTCTCTCATCACTGGGTCAGCCTAACTTCATCAGGTGAAGTTGCTATGGATTTGAAGGTGATGTTTTAAGTTTGATACTCCCAAGTGTCTCAGGCCACTTTAAGATCATTCTTTCAGAGATATGTTGGAGTTGGGCATAAGATCTTGCATCCATGTCTCAGTAAAACACATTATACTGTTCTCCTGAAACTCTTGCTGGATCCTTGTTGGTGCCTGAAGTTCTTCCAATTTGTTTGGCAAAGTTTCACTTTGACCACTGTGGTCAAAGCAGGAGTTGGTTTGAACTTCCTCCTTCTCTCTTTCCTCTTTGATCCTGCTCTGCATGAACAACGCCTCCTTTTCCACTCAGTTGGGATTTGGGGTTGCAGTTGAGATATTATCAGCTTTTGAGATGCTAATGAGCTGTTCCCAGTTGAGAAAAAAAACACCTTGTTGCTATGGTTATACATCATAACTTTCAAGAAGCAAAAACAGTATTGGCATCATTCCAGCTGCATATCATTCAAAACAAGAGGGAATACTTTTCCATAGGAAGCAACGGCTCAACCAGGAAAAAGTGGAATAAAAGTTTTTGAAAAGATTAAATCCAACATTCTGCCACCTTGTGCAGTGCAATTCTAGAATAGTAATAAAAAATACAAAAAATATTTTTTCTCAAAAATATTGTTTGACGTCTGGTGTCTTATATCAGATCTTCTGTTCCTTCTGTGTTCTGCTCTGTCTTCTCAAACCCCCAGACGGTCGTGGCAGATGGCCGCTCCTACTGAGCCTGGTTCTGTTGGAGGTTTCTTCCTGTTAAAGGGAAGTTTTTCCTCTCCACTGTCGCTACATGCTTGCTCAGTATGAGGGATTGCTGAAGGATTGCTGTGGTTGGAAAGTCTGCCCAACCTCACGCCAATGACTGACGCAATCTGCTGGGATTCCTTAAATAGGAAACTTCTTAACTGATTGGAATGTTTGTATAAAAGTATTCAAATGACTTCTTCTTAAGTGCCTTGAGATGACATCTGTTGTGAATCGGTGCTATATAAATAAACTGAATTGAATAAAAAATCAAAGTAAATGAATACCCCAACTGTGACTGTGTGCTTTCTTTCACTTGGAGCATCGTGGCTAATGTTGATATTGTGTTTCTGTAGGCTCGTCTGTCCATGGAACTTCAGCGAGACAGCCATATCAAACAGCAGCGGCTGATCCAAGAGCGCTGGAAGAGAGAAGTTCGACGGGAGGCAACAAAGGCACGACCCAGCCTTGGGCCGGGCCCCTTAACCCAAACCCAATCCTTAGGCCAGCCCCCAGCTCATGGATCTGCCAGACTCTCTGCTGAACTAAGCGGAGGAGTCGGTGAGCGAGAGTACGACACCTTGATTTACCAGTTTCAGACCCGGCAGACTGGAACCTGCCAGCATTTGACTTCACCATGCACTGGGTCTAAAACCACAAAGGATGATAAAACCCGCCTAGAAGAGCAGCAGACCACCATCAAGGACCTGCGGCGCCTGGTAGACCATCTGATGAATGAAAACCAGCGTCTCTCAGCCGACAACGAGCGGCTACGTTTGGAGAACGCCCGGCTGCAGTCCGAGGCCGCAGACTTTGTGGAGCGCTCAGAGCTCTGGGTGCTGCCACATGCAGGTGGTGCCATGGGAACAGGGAGCGGGCAGGAAGGGAAGAACACTGGGAAAAGCAAGAATATCGCTATCCCTCAACTCCCGCCATTAGAAATGCCAGCTCAGGAAGATCTGTGTCTGGATGATCTGCCGCCACTCGAGCTGCCGGATGACATTAAGAACGAACTACAGGAGCTTCTGGATAGAGATAAACTGTGATGAAACAATACAGTGAATACTCAGCCACACCCACACACCACCTCCATCATCATCGCCATCAGACAATTAGCCTTCAGGTCAGATGTGGGTCACTGACAGCTGGGTTCTGGCTGATCATATTTCTGTTCAAATTAAAGGACAAACAGTTCTGTTGTCCAGGAGACAGTCCTGTCCCAGCAGGTCCAACGCACTAATCAAACAGAACAACATTTTCAACTGGATTGGATCCAATATCTGACCATTATGGGATGAAAATCATTAGCACCTTTACAAAACAAGAACTAAATACCTTTGAAATAATATTGGCAGACATCAGTGAGATCATACACTAACTCACCACACTATTAACTTACCTGGTTAATGATATATGCTGCTGTTTACAAGTGATGACTGGATCAAAATGAAATTAGGCTTTGCCCTTTGTGGCACTACAGAAGAAAGTGTTTCTTACCCAGAAAATTAGGTGAGGAAGAGAGGTACATTTCTGTATGTATCTAATTTTAAAATCTGGGGTAGATTGAATAAATTGTCACCTTCCAGGAGAGGGCACTCAGCTCCAGGTGTTCAGAGCGTAGTTCTGGTTCTTACATTGGACTGACTGTTGTCATGGAGAATGCAGACAGAAAGTCCTTGTTGCCCTTCATCCTTCTTCATGATCGTGGTTGATTTAGTCTTGCGGTTTTGGATGTCTGCTCAACCCCATCTCTTGAATAATTTAGGATTACTTTCTATATGTATGCACAGATAAAAATGCAGTGTAAATCAGCTGCAGGGGAGCACATTACTGCTGGTCTCTAAAAATCAACATGGCTGCATTTTTCTATCATTGTAGCAGACAGAAATTAAAGGTTTCAATTATCGTGTGTGTGCTGTGATTTTTTTATTTTTCTCATTAGACCAAGAAAAAGACTAAACACGGTTGGCAGACACTGGCCTTTAAAACTGTTGCAATGTTCTTGTAAGGATTCCATGTTGGACCTGCTATCACTCAGATATTGCTTTACAGTTAGGGATTTCTAGGGAAAACATTTTAATTGCTGCATTACATTTATGTTTAGTTTTAAACTCACACCCCTAATCGCTTATTAGATTACCTAAAATCATGTGGCTTTGCATTTGTTTGACCACCAACCCCTAAATCTATAAATGGCATGTGGCACGCCATTGTTCACACGATTGGCAAAGAGAACAGTGCCAATAGAGACATGTCCTGTACCTGAAGTGTTTGGCTGTAATGACCATTGTTACATTTGGAGCAAAAGGGGGAAGTTTCCTCCCCAGAGCACACCATCCCAGCTGGAAAGCACAGGGGTGGTCCTATGTTGTGGTGTTTTACTGCAGGAGGGACTGGTGCACTTCAGAAAATGACAATATGTGAAAATATTGAAGCAACATCTCAAGAAATTAGCCAGGAAGTTAAATGGGTCTTCTAAATAGACTATCTCCCTCAGTATACCTCCATATTAGTTTTAAAGTGGCTTGAGGTCAGCATATTCATAAAAAAAATTATTTATTAATCCCAGGGGTAAATTCAATGTTGGGGTTACTCTTAAGGGTTGTAGATGCTATTGGATCTCTGCCAAAAGGATCTCTGACAGTCTGTATTATAGTGGTTCTGCAGAAGCCTCTGACTGAAGACACTTGTTTTATAACAGTCTGATGAAGAGGATGCTCAGGTTCGCCCCTAACGGCCTTGATTTTATAAAGAATCTTTCATTGCATCATCATCTCCAGATGTTCCAGAGTCATTCCCAGAACAGAACAGAACCTTCTTTATCAGGTTGTTTAGCCTTTTTAAGTCCCTGGTTCTGATGCTGCTACCCCAACAGATGACGGCTGAAGAGATTACACTCTCCACAACAGACTTGTAGAAGATCTGCAGCATCTTGCTGCAAACCTTGAAAGACCTAAGCTTCCTCAAGAAGTACAGTCTGCTCTGTCCCTTCTTGTATCAATGTCAGATTGACTGGGTAATATTTGCGCCTAAGCTTGAAAACACCTGAATTTATTGACGGTATAAAAATATTTTATCTTCTTTTAGCAAATGGAAATAATGTAATCCTACCTGAGCAAAAAAAAGTTCATGTTTAGTCAGATTTCATGTCAGACAGTGAGAAAATAATGTCTTTTTAAACAGTGCATGTATCATCTAATTTCAACTGTAAATCTAACTACTTGAGCTGCACAGTGGCACAGTTGGTAGCACTGTTGCCTTGCAGCAAGAAGGCCCAGGTTCAAATCCCAGCCTGGGATCTTTCTGCATGGAGTTTTGCATGTTCTCCCTGTGCATGGGTGGGTTCTCTCTGGGTGCTCTTGCTTTCTCTCGCAATCCAAAAGCATGACTGTTAGATGAATTGGTCTCTCTAAATTGCCCTTAGGTTGTATGTCTCTGTGTTGGACTGCAACTTGTCCACGGTGTACCCCATCTCTTGCCCGGTGACTGCTGGAGATAGGCATCAGCCTCCCCTCAACCCTGCCTAGGATGGAAAGATCTAACTTATTCTTTACGGGAAAATGTTGAACAAAATATAACAAGACTGGCATTAAAGGGCTCATTCATTTCATGACAGCATGTAATATGTATATGTTTTAGTAAGAACATTTACATAGAGGCTTTATAACAGTTTTAAAAGTGATGGATTGAAATGTGTTCATTATCAGTTACATTCACTCAGTTACATTTACTTGAGTAACTTTTAAGAAAAAAATAACTTAAGAGTAGTTTTACTACAGCGTGCTTTTTACTTTTACTTGAGCAATATTAGTATGAAGTATTGTTACTTTTACTCAAGTAAAATTTCTAGATGCTCTACCCACTGAGTAAATTTTCTGAATAAAGAACAAACACATTTTAACAAAAAAAACACCAGACACCTAGAGTTTATCAAAGGAGACCACCTGGTTCTGGTTCTTGAGCTTTGGTTGAGCTTCTTCAATTGGGATCCAGTAGACATACAGTTCCTTTTCAGTCGATTCACTCAGTACAACACATAAACTATGGGATATCACACCGCCACGTGGGCTGACTGAAGACACCTTTAATCACGCCTTTAGGCAAAATGACTTGTGATGACAGGTGGCAGGCCCCGCCTGCCTTTAAAGAGCAACTAAACCCCAAAACAACTTTTTTTTTGCCTATAAACTGTATAAATGGGTATTTACCAATGCAATCTTTCAGTTTCTGTTGTTTTTTTTTACATTTTCGTGTAAACTTGTTTAAATCTACACTTTTTGGTCTAAAAACGTCTTAGTGCTGCCCTCTTAGGGTTGAACTGTGGCTACTGCATTTAAATTTTTGTGATTGGTGGAGAGCGGTACATCTCTACGTCACAGGCATGGTCTCACAGACTGTGGGTTTGGGTATAAAACCATCTGTCAGACAAACTCGCCCCGTGGCGAGTTTGGAGCTGGATTGCGTTTTTCAAGTTTCCATTATTATCACATTAGTACTTAGTTAGCATAGCTAACATACTGTTTTGAATGTTAGCCTATGTTAGCATCACCACTCAGACACTGGACCCATCCTGTCTCCCTCTGCCTCAGCAGCAGCACCGGCCTCGGGCAGCGCTGACTCAGCGCCCTGAGCCAGCGGCTCGAATTGATGCGACTCGCGGCTGCTGGGCTCCATAAAGCCTCCCTGTACCTCCGGTGACGACGGGGGAGATCCGCTGGCTCAGGGCGCTGGCTCAGGGCGCTGAGTCAGCGCTGCCCGAGGCCGGTGCTGTTGAGGCAGAGGGAGACAGGATGAGTCCAGTCTCTGAGTGGTGATGCTAACATAGGCTAACGTTCAAAACAGATGAATGTTGATCAGATCGATCAGTCGCAAAACTGCCAACGTCGCTTTGGTCACTGTCCATGTTTCAGTGTCAGATTAAACGAAGTGTCACTGTCATCCTGAACACACCCCCACATTCCCCCCTCCACTCATCCTCCACACTTGCCCACACCCCCTCTGTTCTTCCTGGCACCGCCCACTTGGTATAATTTTTAAATGTTGTCTGGCTTATAATTTTTCATGGGGTTCTGTTACACTTTAAATACACCCACCATCTCAGTCATTACTCAGTTCTTACGCTCTTCACCTCGCTGTGAACATCGATTTCCAAATCTGTGCTATCTAGCTACTGTTAGCTAGCATCACTGTAAGGTTTAAAAACTAGCTCAACTGCTCGTGTGGGAGTAAGCCACTGCTGGCTGCTAGTAAGCGTGTCTGCCCGCTGAGCGCTAGTTCTGTTTTCTTGTTTTTTCCCTATTTTTTGGCTTTGTGGTTCGGGATGAGCACAAACCAAAAAATAGCGAAGCAGAAGTCTTTGGTTCACCCCTGTCATCAGGATTGCAGCTTCTCGCTTCATGATAAAGACCAGCATGAAGCATGCCCCATCTGTCTTGGAATTGTCCACGCCAGAAGAGCGTAGACAGAGCCAGACGCATGTGTTTTGCAGCCAGCTTCGGCGCTCAATGCTCGAACGACAGGTCAACTTTTTGCACAAAGTGCTGGGAGAGGCTAATGTGTCACGGGACGACCCCTTGCTCTCCGAGTCGAGGAATCCGGCTCGTCCGAGTCCAGTGAGGATGGCTTTTTGGCCGAAGCCCCCGCTTCCATCTAGGCAGACCATATGAAGTATGTGGAGGGGTTATCCGGAACAGAGCAGACTACCGCTCCATCTCAGTTTCACCTCGAGTGTCATGGTGACGACGATGTGCTGGACATCACACTGGAAGGTCAATGTCGGAAGACGATGACGACTTTTCAGCCGGTTAGTGTCCGGCTGCCGCCACCACAGCCTCTCCGGCGGCTCAGGACGACACTTCATTCCTCTCCCTCTGCCGGCAGGCAGCTGACAAGTTGGAGGTCGAGTGGCCCACACCGGCTCCTGCTCCGAAGGTGTCGCTGACATCCATTTACAACATATTAAATTAGATGTTACTCAGTACTAAAGTAGGCAATATACCAAATACCTTTTTACTCCAGTGATATTGTTTTTGGACGGCGATTTTTTACTTCCTCTTGAGTAAAAAAAGGTTGAAGTAGTGCTATTCTTACTTGAGCACAATATTTGTTTTTTTCTGCACACCAATGTTCATTATAAGCCAGAGGTCATGTCTACAAACTCTATAGTTGAAACACCAATGAATCTGGCTGTAGTTTAGGATCATGTGCATTTATATTTTAATAGATGTACTAAGTAAAGTCTACCATCGCAGGTGGGAGCTCGGGTCGATTTTAGACCCATTTCCTCCAGCAGCAAGTCTCTTCAGATGGAAACCTCCAGACATGTGAGGTTTTCAGAGACTCGTTAAAACATTTCCTTTATGCTGCACCACAGAGGACATTCTACTTTTGTGTGTAATAACCATACAGTTGAAACCATATATTTATTAGGCGTGTCAAATTATCGCGTTAATTGCGATCCATTAATTACAGCCATATTTAGCGCGCTATGTTTTTTAATCGCGTTAATCTCATTTTTAATCTTTAATTATCTGCATGCGAGTTCCTTTTAAATAAAACCCGTTTTATGCCCCGGGCTTGTTGTGTTTGAGTTGTTCGTGGTTAACCACACCCTGAAGTGGACATCGATTGGCTGTAAACTCATCAGAAGATGACTGGCTTCCATCGTGGTGGGGAGGCCGAGGTGAGGAGGAACGGTGAGTTGCAGACAATGTTGCCAACTTTGATATATTTGGCGAGTTTTTAAACCCCTCTAGCGATTCTTTCTCAGAACAAAAAAAACAACTAGCGGCAAATCTATCAACTTTTTCTGGGGTTATTGGAAACTTTTGGGTGAAGCGTGTAACGTTGTTCCTCTTCTCACCGAGCAGCAGGGCGCTGTCCCGTCTCACCCCACACTGCAGCTCCACCCGGCCGCCCAGGTCCACCGGTATGGCAAGCCATTGGTATCAAAAATAATGCACACATTACGTGTTGTTTTAACCCGTAATACAGCTGGACTCAGAGAAGATATGTACCCCACTGCGTTCAATACAATAAATTACTTTATAAAGCCAGTTTTTTTTTATTACGTGTATCAAACTTTTGTTCTACCAAAATAATATAATGAATTTAAAAGAAAATACTTCAGGATGTGGGCTTTTCTCAGCAATTATTAGGAGAGATAAAAAAGAGATTCATTAAATTAATTACAGATCTTAATGAATTGATCTGTTATTTTTAATCTCAGGACAGCACTTTTATATACACGCTTAAAAAAAAGACTAATTTTATTCTCTTACTGTCATTAAGTCATCTGTCATCTGACATGGCGACAGACATTTTTCCTGTTTTAGGTCAGTTTGGATTTCCTAAATTATTTATATTTGCCAAATATCAAAATCATATTTTTTTTTTATTCTTTGCATTTAAAGTTTCCTCAGTATTTGGTAGAGCTACTTTTAATTCAGTTCAATTCCGTTCATTTATATAGTGCCGATTCACAACAGACGCATCTCAAGGCACTTTACTAAGATTCAGTCATTTCAATTCAATCATCTAAATATTCCAATCAGTTTAAAAGTTTTCTATTGAAGGAATCCCAGCAGATTGCATCGAGTCATTGACTTGCGCTCTTTAACACTGCCTGACTTGGCTTAAAATGAGGGATTTTCTTACATGAGCTTCTAACAGCTGTTTACTGGATATTTGGTCCATTCCTCCCCTGATAGAACCAGTAGAAACTGTATTCTGGTGTTTTTGGGGGAAATGGTTTTTAGCCCTTTAGTGGAGAACTTGCTTCGCCATGGATAATGACTCTCTTACTAGCTTCTGCTGCATCTCCACAAGATCTTTAGTTTTTATTCTGGGGTTGATTCACCAGAGGTGTGGAGTCGAGTCACGTGACTTGGACTCGAGTCATTAATTTTATGACTGTAGACTTGACTTAAAAAAATGAAAATAAGACTTGTGATTTGAATTGGAGTTTTACACCAATGACTTGGGACTTGATTTAGACTTGAGCCCGTTTACTTGAAAAGACTTGATATTTTACCCGATATCTAAAATTTAAAACATTTCAAAATTGCTAATTTTTCAGTAATTTTACTCATCCCGTATCAACAAATAGAGACGGAAATTCAAAGTTTCAGCCTTGGGCCTTGAGGCTTACTTGAGAAACAATGACTTGGTCCCACCTCTGTGATTCATTGAACAGATGAATGCTGAACCTTCAGGCATTTGAAAATCTCACCCAAGGAGGAACCAGACTGATAACCAGACTCCTAATGTCTTAGCTGATTTATTTACATTTTTCTATGATGTCACAGAGAACGTAGCAGCTTAGCAGTCTTGATACAGCATAATTAATGAGTGTTTATGGCAGTGATTTTGTGTGATGCAGAACTCTCAGCAATATGCTTAAAGCATTAAAAACAATAAAAGCCACCATTTCTTTCCCTTTATATTGACAGGCAGCTTTTATTTTAGTGTATTTTACCTTTTAGAAAGCACTCATGAAAACATGTAAAAAACTGCGTCCACACAGCTCTGGTGGGCACATCAGGCTTTGGTTTAGTCAGTTATGAGCATTAAATGAACATCAACACATCAACCAGTGTGGCTTGTTGCTGCACATCTGCGGGTTGTTCTAAGGTTTCATTAAAAAAAAACACCAAATGAGAAGAATGCTGAGCTCCACAAAAAGCAACAATGCTGCTAGAATTAAAAGCATCCAACATCCAATATGGTGTGGTCTGTCTCGTGCACAGCATCCTCCCACAGAAAACTAGATCAGAATAAAATGAGATGAAAAGCAACATCAGCACACAAAACAATGGGAGGATATGTAAGTTGTTACAACAAAAAGCATATCGATCACAAAAAGGTGTAAAAAAAGAAGAAGCTATATTTCTACATTCAGAATAATTACAGCTCGTAATTTACAACCATGATCTTCTCCAAAAAGATCAATGAAAGGCAGAAAAAGTAAAGAATTCCCTCTTGTGATAGGAATGAGGAAGCATGCCTTAACCCAAGCTGAGAAACTCTTCTATAAGCCAGTAATTCTGTGTCATTGGGTTTTTGTCCCTCTCTGATGAGGATGAGGATGAGGAGCGATGTTGAGCTGATGGTGTTCCAAATATTCCTGGCTTCGTATCCATCAAGGTAAAACATGTTCCCGCTTTGTGCTCTGAGACATGGATAAGACTCAGCTGTGATCCGACTGACCGCTGCCACTTCTAACGGAGGAATAAAGCTGAAAATAACAGCAGCACAATCAGAAACACACCTTGTGTCTACGCTGACACTAAAAGCAACATTTTGGTTCAAGCAGTGATTCTAAAAACAACTTTTTTTTTTTTTTTTTATGATCCAACATACAAAAACAGAAAATTCAAATATTTCAGACAGTGGTCCTCATGAAACCTAACAAGATACATAAAGATCAGCTTCTTTGAGGACATCCTTAAACCAGAAGAACTTTTCAGAGTCTCATAATAATATTTAGCTCTTACTAATGGTGTCAAATATTTTGGAAAGCAGATATATAAAATTCAGTTAATATTAAAGCTATTAGCAACCTATTAAATCCCCAAGCCATAGTGGTACCACATTATTTGTATAAAATGAAAGAGCTGATGATGAGAAATGTGTCTAAAACATGAGACACAAAATCTGTCCCATTCTAATAAAACATCATTTCCCTGTGAAAGACCTCAGACAGACCATAATATTCCCTCGACAATGCTCTGAGAGGAAAAGCTCTGTGAGCTACTGCTTCTGGATGAATTGGGTAATAAATATGTCACCAGATATGCCATCACAAAGAGTTCAGCAGAGTGAAGAAGTCAGAGTTAGAAAACAAGATGACACCACCATCCACCAATCAGCAGGCGGCGCTGCCGTAGTCTCAGGAAGCTCCGTAGTTAATGGAGTTCAGTGCAGGTCTCTTCTTGCCTTTAATCTTTAGTGATCCATAACGAAGCTGCTGATGACAGAAAACAAGACTGAGTGAGATTTGCAGAGCATGGCTTCACAACAATGATCAGCTCATAAACATGCTCTCTTTAATCATGGCTGTTATATTCCACATACAGTTTAGGCAGTTAGGTGCACGCTTTGAGGTTTTCATGTCGGTATCAACCAATCACATTTACAGCAAGTGCTCCGCCCACACACTGGACACACTGCGTTAGGGACTAAGTACCCGGGGGGGGGGGGGGGGGGGGGGGGAATCAAGCTCATGAAAAATCTGAATGAATATAGTAATCATAAAAGCATACAACATATAAAAGTATGTAAAGCATGTTAATAGATTCAAAACAAAAGTAAGATTGTTATTTTAGTGAAAGATGAATGTCCTGTGTTTTTGTGTAGGGAACCCAAATGGCTAGCAGCGGCCCTGTTCACAGCTGAAATCACTTTAAATGACAGACAGGCTGATATAAAAAGGGAAGATGTGCACACAATCACTGACCTTTGATGTTAGCAATGGATTACCTTCAAAGCAAAGCATGCAGTGGTCACTCAGAATCAAACCAGCCGTACATGCAAGTTAGAATGTTCCAGCTGAGAAAACCCAGCATTCTTGATCCCACAACTTTAATGTTAGCAGTTGATGTTCAAGCCTGTTGAACCATGATTATCTCCTCCTCCACAAAATCATGTTGCCTCCAGTGCAGAGCTTGCTCAACATTGGCAGCAGGTAGCTATGAGGGCTCCTAACCATGCTCTGAGAGGACGTTTGGACAACAACCTTGTGAAAAGACAAAATAGCAAAACAACCCCACTCCTGTCCAGTAAAATACCAAGTACAGCCCAGCCTTCAGTAGGTACTACAAGGATGGACAGACTTACTGGGCATCCCCTACAAATCACTGAATCTAGGTGTTAACCTCTATGGCAACAACAGATCGAGCTCCTAGTCTTGCAGACTGCTTCTACAAACAATTCTGGATTATTCTCATTGAATTCCAGTGTGGTAACATTATAGGATGCACCTGAGAAATAAGTCCATACATGAAAGTTCCTCACTACTAAATATTCCCCAGTCAGCAGGTAATGGTGTCTTAACAAAGTGGAAGTGATTGGTAACAACAGCAACCCAGTGGTGAAGCAGTAGGTCATGTAAAATCAGCGTGGGGTCGGTGGATGTGGAAGCACAGTGTGGAGAGGTGGCTACCTTTCTGCAGGGTCAATAGCTCCAGACCACCAAACCTCATGTGGCCTTCAGATTAGGGGGAGAACATAGAATGGGTTTCAAAGACTATCTGCACTGGATCAAATGTAAAGTTTAGTGGAGGGAGGATCATGGTGTGGGACTGAGTCTAAGGAGCTGGATATATCAAGATACAGGTGTTGGTTTTCCTGCTGGGCATTGCTGCCTGACGCACCTCCTCCAGTGCCTTTTGAACAGGTGTGCCTTGACACCTCACTGAACACCTCTGTGGGCCTAAGCGGGTCATCAGCTGGGGACCACCACTCATCAACGTTTCGCTCCTTTAACCCCAGTACGTCTCGTGGTGGCGGAGCGATGACAGGGATCTCTCCCTGCCACCCCCTGCTGATGCCCTAGGTGTTTGTCCCCCAACCCTTCTCCTTCCTCCTTAGCCACAGCCAGAAGCTGCCTTTCTCTGAAAAGCCATGAAAGAGCTCTTTCATGGCTTTCCGATGCCTCGCTCCTGTGCATCCCATGTCGCGGAGTAGGCGAGCAGTTGAGGAACCTACGAAGCCCCTACACCCCACTTCCACAGGGCAGATAACAGCTTTCCAGCCCGCCTCCCTGCACTCTGCCGCCAGATCAGAGTACTTGGCTCGCTTCCGCTCATACGCAGCCTCCACACCTCTCATGTTACGGTGAGTTCCACCAGAAAGACTGTCTTGCAAGCCTCTGACCACATGACAAGGTCTGGCCGCAGGGATGTTTCCACAATCTTCCTGGGGAACTGGAGCTGCTTTCCCAAGTCGACCCTCATGGTCCAATCACTTCCCGGTAAGAGGAGCCTTGCTACGTCTCTCTGGCGGGAGGGTCTGACACTCTCTCCAGCCCTCGCAAACTGGATAGAATGTCGTCCTCGAGGTCGAGCGGAAGGTCTGCTGTTTGCCTCCTTTCTGCATGACTCTGACACCTCTGCCAGCTTCTGCAGCACTTGGTCATGTCGCCACCTGTAGCGGCCTTGGGACAGTGTTGTCGTGCAGCCCGAAAGAATGTGCTGGAGGCTTGCGTTGCTGGTGTTGCAAAGGGGACAGGTCTCTTCGGCACAAAACCATTGGTGGAGGTTTCGGGGACAAGGCAAGGTGGGATACAGCATTTTAGTTCCAGAGAAAGGAACTCTCAATGCTACAGCGGACCAGTTTCATGCTACCAACCTTGTTGGAACAGTTTGGGGATGCCCCCTTCCTGTAGGGCAGCTGTGTACAAAGGACATGAATGAGCAAGCTTGGTGTTCAGGGCCTTGACTAGTCTGCACAGAGTTCTGACCTCAACCCAGAAGAAGACTTTTGGGATGAAGTAAAGCAGAGACTGTGAGCCAGGCCATCTCCTCCAACATCACCGTCTGACCTCATGAATGCTCTCCTGGAAGAATGGTCAAATATTCCCACAAATGCATTCCTAAACATTGGAGAAAGTCTTCCCAGATCAGGTGAAGCTGTTATAGCTGCTTAAAGCATTTGTATAAATAATGGGATGTCGTGTCTGTGAAGGTAAGCAACCCAATGATTTTGGCAACATTGTGCATGTTCTCTAATGAATGTTGCTTCTGATTCTCTGGGCCATCTGGAAACTGTCCTGAGGAGAAATGATGGAGCACCGTGTCACAGGGCTAAAGTGAGACCAAAGAGGCTCAAACATCCGAGGACTGATATGCTCTCCAGATCTCCCATATCTCCAGAATCTGTGGATTTTTCAAATTATTTCACAGAACAGCATAAAAAACTAAATCTAACAAATCAAAGCATGTTGAGGCTAAACAACCTTTCTGTCACTTCAGGCCTTCCAGGCCTGTGTTCCACTGGATGTTTTCGGTCAGCAGAGTGATGAGGGCCACTTACATCTTTGCGGACTCTGGACCTTGTGATCTTGACACTCTGGGAGCGTCTCAGTCCTTTCTGACTGACAGCCTCATCTTCAGAGAACGTTGGCTCCGCCTCGTCATCTGACCCCTCCTCCTGCTCATAAAAGTACTCTAAAAAAACAAAAACACACAATAATCAATGAGACCATATGATTGTGTCTGAAGCTGTATAACCTCCATATATCAGGATGATATCAATGGGCTTACCAGAACCCCAGCTCTCTAAGGTTCTCCAAATTATTATAAACCCGACTAATGTGATCACAACCTCTCCTTTCCCTCCTCAGATGTCAGTTTCTGAAATATGTAATATTACATGTTGTACAAATGTATAATCCAACTTCCTCTCAGGCAAAAATGGATGCATATTAGATTCACTTCCACTCTGAGCCAACCTTAGAGCTGTGTGTGTGTGTATACATGTATAGCTATACTTGTGTGGACATTTGTAGTTGTGAGGACATTTTGCCTGGTCCCCACAATGTTTAACTAGCTATTAAACTCTACTAGTTAGGTTTAGAGGTATGGTGTGAATTAGGTTTAGGTTAAGGTTAGGGTTAGGCATGTATCAGTAATGGTTAGGTTTAGGGAAAGTGTCTGGGTTAGGCATAGTAAAATCAATGGAAGTCAATACAATGTCAACACAAGTATAGCAAGACAGGAGTGTGTGTGTGTGTGTTCTTGTATAGCTACCCTATTTAGGACCTTCTCTGGCATATTCGCTAACCTTCGGAAGACCGATGGACCTTATAGGCACCAAAGCCTGGTCCTAATATGGTGGATTCTCTTTTTTAGGGTTAGGGATTAGGTTTAGAGGTATGGTGTGAATTATGTTTTGGTTAAAGTTAGGCAATAATTGGTAATGGTTAGGGTTAGGGTAAGGGTTGGGGGTAGGCATAAATGTAGCTATTAAAATGAATGGAAGTCAATATAAAGTCCTAATATGGGTAGAAATACAGACCTGTGTGTGTTCCTGTCTAGAATTCAGACTGAGGACTGTTTAATACAAAGTGAGGACATTTCTCCTGGTCCTCACTTTCTGACAATGTCACTGAGCTCTACTGGCTGATTTTAGAGGTATGCTGTGAATTAAGATTTGCAGTTGGGTCTGCAGAGCACACCTGCTTCAGGATCCAGACAAGATTTAAAAAAATCAACACATCAACACAGCACATGCTTTTTCAGTGAAAACTAACTTTAAACCAGATACTTCAAAAGTTGAGTCTGAAGTCAGTCGTTGGAGAGATATTTCACATTAGTTGCAGTTATTCAATTATTTTTAAAGAGGCTATATGCAACTTTTTCCCCAAAATAAACGTAACCATAGACTTTTTATTTGACCATTTATGACTCAAACATCTCCTGATGATCATACTGACACCTTGTCAGCTCACAGTTGCTGCACCTATAGGCCTGTATCCAATTTTTTCTATTTTCTGTCGGGTCCGATTTTCCCGCGCTGTCTGCAGATGTGACGTCAAGCGCGTTCATGTTAAATATTTCAGATCACTCTGCCACCACCACTAGTCAGCAATTAGCCTACATATATTGAAAACAAACTTAGTTTCTCAAACAATCTTTGTATTTGACTGTTCTTACCTCTGTAAACATAATGTTGACTTCTTTACAGCGGATGACTTGTGAAGTGTGCATGTACGAGCAGAAAGGAAGAGCAGTTCCGTTTTTTGCCACAGGTGTCAGTCGCCAGTTTAAATTTCAGAAAATTGCATATAGCCTCTTTAAATCTTACAGAGTCATAAGCTAAGTCCCATGTTTCTGTGCCACTTCTAGGTAAACAGAGGTAAGCTGCTGCAGGAAGCATCTCCTCTGCTTCTCAAGCAGCAGGATGTGTTAACATGGAGCTCACCAGTTTTCCCACTCTAAAACTTCATCAAGAAATCAGAACCAATGTCAGCTGGTTGGTTGGAAGATGTGCTGTCACAATAAGAACCCACTTGAATGAAAGAAAAAGTATCACAGTGGTTGGCAAAAAGCTTTTATCTTTTCCGCCATTTTGTGGTAGATTTGTGAGCAATGTTTTATTAGCTGATGTGGATGGAAAAGGACAGCTGTTTAATAAAACCGTCCAAATCTAGTCCAGTTTGAGACTATTAAAAAATTCAAGTCAAAGTGAACCATCAGTTTAAACAAATGCAGCTCAGAGCTTTATCTCTGTCCTCTTCATTGCTTTAGCTCTGCCTCGAAATTCTGTCCCAACAAAACACGCCGACCACTACCAGAGCTCCGAGTCCTCCCAGATACGGGCCCGTTTGATCTGACACGACCTTCTGACTCAGCAGCTCCATGTTCCTACCCTGATGGCCCAGAAACCGGTTTTCCATACTACCTCTTCCTGGGCTCTCATCCTAACAGCCACGTTTTACCAAGGATTTCCCTGTTTTGTTGTGAGTCGGCACTTTCTGGTTGCTTTGGGTCTAGCTCCTGCTGCTGTCACATCTGGAATCAATAAGAGGCCCCACTCTGGAGATCCAGGGGATGACTCTCCAACTTGTCCAATCCAAGGAAAGACAGGAACCAGTTAAAAAGATGGAATGGGACGTAACTTCCCAGGAGATCAACAAAAACCAAACAACTGGCAGCATAAGGAAAACACAGTATTCCCCCAGAACTGTTCTCCATGTTCTGTGCTGATAAAAAACAAAAACAAAAAACACAGCAGCATACTTTGGAGATAAAATAATACAATTCAGGAAGACGGTTTCAAGGTCAGTAGGTCAGGAAACGGCTCCCTCAGAAATTCTTCCTGACTTTTGATCTCTTTAAATGGAGAAACGTTTCCTTATTTCAAAACTTTGGCTGAAGTGGGGCCTATCCAGAGCGCTGATTCGGCCTCCAGAACATCCAGTTATGAGACTGTGCGATTAGGCCCCAGCAGCTCAACTCTTTGTATTGTTTTTAAAGGTTTTGTGGCCTTTATTGACAGTGGATAGGTTACAGAAAGGGGAGAGACACTTGGGCCGGAGCTGAACCCGGGACGACCACATCGAGGACTAAGGCCTCTGAACATGGGGCGCCCGTTTTAAACCACTGCGCCACGTGACGCCCTGAACTGTTTGTATTTAAAGTGTGATCGTTAAATGTTGTTTTTTAAATGTAGTTACTGAGGCCACAGTCACTGTGGAGAAAAAGTTGCATGTATTCATCTGGTTGTTGTGATGGCACTATGTGGATTCTCTGTTCAGCGTATTTGGGTTAAATATGAATTCAAATTAGAAAAAATAAATACTATTGAATATGTCATATCTTAAAAATTGACGGGTAAAAATAGATTGTGACAGGATTTTTTTTCATCTCGTCGGTCAAAAAGACACAGACCCTTTTTCTACTTTTATTATTTATTCCTGTATCATTTCATTTTGCATATGGATGCTCAGAATGCAGGGTTCAAATCAATAAGATGCGAGAGTTCTGTTTGGGTTTATTGTTCCGTTTCTGTTGAGTGGAAGCAAATGCTGAAGTACGGTAGTAAGCAGCTCCAAAATACCGTCAATCTGAACGTTTGAATTTGCACCTCTTAAGTTCATGAATTTCTTTTGTTTCATTTTATGTTTACAAACTTTCATCTTACACAACTGTTAACTGTAAGCCTTTTCCCACTTAAATTTTTTTTTCTGCAGAATTTTTTTAAAACTTTTTTTAATTTAAATTTTTATTATATTTATTGTTCAAGCTTAAAGGTTGAATATGGAACATGAACAGGATAGCGACATCTAGTGGGTCTAAGTTGTAGCTACAACAATAAAAAAATAATTACCGCTGTTGGGTTGCCTGGTTCGCTGCCGATACGCCCAGTGACCAGCCTGAACTGCGTCCAGTGAGGAATGTATTTAAGAGCAGTTTAACTGACAGCTAAAGTTAGCGAGTGACTTAGCTTACCGATCCAGGAGGAAAGTCGCCGTTTCCGTGTGTGTTTGACGCCGTGGACATGTTTTATGTGGGTCCATCTAGTGTAGGCTTCTCCTAAAACTACTCTGGTTTCTGTTGTTCTCCGGTCACTCCTGTCCTGAGACGGATAACGATATCTCCTCCAGGGCTCTGAAGCTGCTGCTTGACTTGCAGACTCAGCCATTTTTCCCAATACCAGCCGAGTTGTACGACCACATAGTTGGATCATAGAGACCGTATCTGGCACCCCGCGGCCGTTTCTGGTGGTAGGTGTAAACATTACGTCATTGTCGTGCTCGTTAAAATTTATATTTTATTATATTTTAATCCTATTTTGCACCACTTGAAACACCCGTGGAGGTATTATTATTATTATTTTTTAAATCGCTTTTTAAGAAAATGCCATGGCAGAACACTGACATTGCTGTCATGCAGAAACTCACGCACAGAAGGAGCAGTATGGCTGGTGGCATTGTCCTGCTGGAGGATCATGTCCGGATGAGCATGCATAAAGGGTACCACATGAGGGAGGAGGATGTCTTCCCTGTACCGCAAGGCATTGAGATTGCCTGCAATGACAACAAGCTCAGTCTGATGGTGATGTGATATACCGCCCCAGACCATGACGGACCCCCCACCTCCAAATCGATCCCGCTCCAGGGTACAGGCCTCGGTGTAACGCTCATTCCTTCCACGATAAACACCAATCCGTCCATCACCCCTGGTGAGACAAAACCGTGACTCATCAGTGAAGAGCACTTTTTGCCACTCCTGTCTGCTCCAGCGAAGGTGTGTTTGTGCCCATAGGCTGCGTTGTTGCTGGTGATGTCTGGTAAGGACCTGCCTTACAACAGGCCTAGAAGCCCTCAGTCCAGCCTCTCTCAGCCTATTGCGGACAGTCTGAGCACTGATGGAGGGATTGTGTGTTCCTGGTGTGACTCGGGCAGTTGTTGTGGCCATCCTGTACCTGTCATGCAGGTGTGATATTCAGATGTACCGATCCTGTGCAGGTGTTGTTACACGTGGACTTCCGCTGCGAGGATGATCAGCTGTCCTTCCTGTCCCCCTGTAGCCCTGTCTTAGGCGTCTCACAGTGCGGACATTAGCCACATCAGCAGTCCTCATGCCTCCCCGCAGCATGCCTAATGCACGTTCACGCAGATGAGCAGGGACCCTGGGCATCTTTCTTGGGTGTTTTTCACAGTCGGTAGACAAGTCTCTTTAGTGTCCTGCGTTTTTAGAACTGTGACCTTAAATGCCTACTTTCTGTAAGCTGTTAAGGTCTTAACGACCATTCCACAGGTGCATGTTAATTAATTGATTATGGTTAATTGAACATGCATGGAAAACATTGTTTAAACCCTTTACAATGAAGATCTGTAAAGTTATTTGGATTTTTACATTATTGTTAAAATACACAATCCTGAAAAAAGGGACGTTTCTTTTTTTGCTGAGTTTAAATATCTACATTAATAAAGAATAGACAAATATATAATGTGACAATGAAATTGTGAAAAAACTGAATGCAATATACATTTCGTAGTTCATTAGTATAACATTTTTCATTTTCCTTTAAAAATGAATAAATGAATATAGAAAATTATTTAACTGTACTTTTCCCCCTAATAGGAATGATTTTTTAGTCATTTTTATTTGATTTAAACAGTTTCTTTTCCAAAACATAATTTTTCCAAAGTAAGCTTTTATTTCATATAGGTGTTTTCCCCAGTGGCTTATTTATTTCTCAAATACACTTTTCAACAGAATGAGTTAATCAGCCAATCAGGATCAGTGGGTGGGACCTGAACGCCCATTGGCTGGTGCTTAAACATGGATCTTCCTGAATAGCCTTCACTCACTGTGAGCAGCCTGCTGTACAGCTAGCAAGAACATGCTAAGTCAGAGTTGCAGGAACTTGGTTCAGCTCTGGATTCTCTAGCTGATCAAATGGAGAGGATTCCCTAATAGGACGGCTTTAGGGAATCTATATCAGTTCCCCCCATCCAGATGCTGCCAGTGGCTGATCTTCAATGAGCGCCACTGCAGTATTTATATTTGTTCCTCACACAATTAATGCACCAATAAGTGCAATTGCTGGCATACGTATGAATATACTGTAATATAATTCTTAAATGCAACAAATTTCCATTCAGATTCTCATTTTTATTCTCAATTCAGAGACAGGGGTGGAGGCCTATTGTTGGTTGTGTGTTCGTGTGTGTGCAAAGTGCTACAAATCTGAAAATGTGGCTTAAATTCACAATTTTGCCATCTCACCAGTTGCGCTGCCAGTGTCCTCCATGTCCAAAATGTGCGTAAGCAGCAAGGTCCTTACTGTTCTAAAAGTTGAGCACATTTTTCCACTACCTTCTTTTCTATAAATCTCAAACTTGGCATAGAGAAGTGACTTAATGCCGTTTTCAGATCTCCTTTTGTGTGTAAACGAGCTTTGTAAATGAGACTCCTGGTCTCCCCTAAAACTTACAACTTTTGTTTTATTAAGTTAGTTTTAGCCCATCAGCTAACCTCCTCATCAAGCTGGATGGTTGTGAGTCTGTTGCCACCAATTGTGTCTAATGTCTCACCTGTTCCCTTACTGAAAAACATGTCAGTTCATTTAAAGCACTTTGCTGCATCTGTGGCCAGTGCTTTATTCTTTTTAATCCTCTCCCTCTCTGCTCCACCTTTCTTGCCCTGTCAATCTTGCTCCATTTTCCCTCTAGAGTGAAAGGTGCAGAGAAGAGGGGGGAGGGGAGGTGAGGGGAGGCGTGTCTGCAGAGCTTTGACTGACACCCTCACAAGAAGAGAGGAGAGGGAGAGTTTGTGTCCAAGCTGCTGCGCCTGTGTGAGCGAGCGTCATCAGGGAACATGCCCTAATGAGCCAGATTTTTTTCATTTAAGAATCAAGCACCAACTGACCGCCGGCCAAATCGCCGAGCAGGCCAGTTCACGCCCTGAAGTAGAGTATCCAGAAATTTTAGAGTAGCGATACTTCATATTAATATTACTTAATTAAAAAGTATGGTATAGTAAAACTACTCATAAAAGTGCATTTGTTTCATAAAGTTACTGAAGTAAATGTAACTGAGTAAATGTAACTAATTACCACCTGCCTCTGCTCAGTCAGCTCTGAGGTGAATCTCTCTAATATACTCCAGGTGAAGGACTCAGAGTTTTGCTGAATATTGTTCCATCAAGCTGTGGCCAAAAACAAGCTCACAAGGTCAGAGATCTGCAGAGAAGCTCAGCTAATCACAGCTTAGTTCTTTGGGAGGTTCTTACAGAAAAGTGACCTCCTTATGGCACATTCTTGTTGCTTTAAAAAGAAGCTTCCAACAGTCTAAGCTTCCTTAGAGGATGTTGCTGGTGGACAGACATGTACACAGTGATCGCTTCCAGACTACACTCACCGGCTGTTTGCTGGCAGAACCCAAAGCTGCTGATAGAAACATAAATCAGTTCCTATCATCAACATCTAGAGCAAAGTCGCAGACACGTGTGTTAATAGGAGAGAGCATGTAGAGAGAACATGTTGGAATTAGTCCGATTCATCCCACTGTATGTTTCAATAGTGACAAGGTGACATGTCTTTAACATCAGCTACAGAGCTGTGAGCCATGCTAAGTAAATAAGCCCAACAGAATATTTGTTGGAAGACCCATTTATTTATTCCACCTGGTAAAACGAAGTAGATCTTCAATCTGGCCACTAGGGGGTGTTGTTACACCAGTACCTCTAGAGCAGGGAGGATAAAAGAAAAGTGAATAGTAGGTGAGTGAAACCATGCCTGTGCTGCCCTCTCTACACATCTGCTGGCTGCCTGAGCTGAATACATGATGCACCCTCTCCCTCTTCTTATCCTCCATACACCCATCCTTCCATCTCTTCTCCCTCCTGCATCCATCTTTGGAATCTCTATTCTCCTCCTAAAAAATATTCTCTGCAGCTCCACCGACTGTGTGTGTGTATAAATGACATGGGTAGACAGAAAAGTCAGTGTATGTCTTTGACATTCCACTAGCATCCCCAGTCAACCTCATCTCATCCCCTCTGTCTGCTGGGAAGTCATCTCACACACACGCACACACACACACACGCACACAGCTGCCGAGTGCTTTCATTGAAATGCCAGCCAACCTGCAGGGAAGGAGGAAGCAGAGAGAGGGGAAAAAAAGAAGCACACAGAGAAAATCAGTCGAAGTGGCAGTGAAACAAAACAGAAGTGGACACACTGAAATAATGACAGGCTACCTGGATCTATTGATGATGCAAATCAGGAGCTGAACCACCCAAAACCAAGAGAAAACTGAAGCATCTTCAATGCAAAGAATATGAACAGGACATCAGATAGATTGCTATAACCCTGGGAAACCTAGCCATGCCTTGGCCATGATCAGGACTGCTTTACAATTTGGTTTTTGACTTCAAGAGACAAGAGCAGATGGGAATGTGAATATTAACTCAAATGTGATCTGTGGTTATGGTGAGAACATCACGGCTGTAATAATAGAATCCTGACATTATTATTACTTTATAATTATTGTATTTATTATCTACTTATTAAATTTTATCTATGATTGTATTATTATCAACATTAGCAAAACTTTAATCTTAAAATAATATAGAACAGGTTGTTTCCCTATTGTTTTTTATAGTTAGCAACAAGAGTAAGGCCTAGTGAAAACAACTGAACTGAATACAATTGAATGGAATTGAACATTGGTGAATATGGATTATCAACCATGTTGGACTACAGCTGTGATTACTGGATCAAACACAGACCTCCAGCTGTAAAGACGAATAATCCCACAATGCATTTCAG